>RJWK010036403.1:0-21741 GCA_004363435.1 Platanista minor | reverse complement strand
CACCACAACTACTGAGGCCGCGTTCTAGAGCCCATGAGCCACAACTACTGAGCCCATGTGCCACAACTACTGAAGCCTGTGCGCCTAGAGCCTGTGCTCCACAACAAGAGAAGCCACTGCAATGAGAAGCCCACGCATCGCAATAAACAGTACCCCCACTCGCCACAACTAGAGGAAGCCCGCGTGCAGCAACCAAGACCCAATGCAGCCAAAAAAAAAAAAAAAAAAAAAAAAAAAAAAAAAAAGATGGCTATTTCAGAGCCTCATTTGGATACGGATTTTCTTTATTCTGTGATGCCAATTTCAGAGGTGTCATTTACCCTCTGTAACTTTTCTTTTTTTTTTTTTCCTGGCCTTGCCTTTCTATGACTCCAGGGAAAACAATCCGAGGATATGTTTTAAAATGGGAAACTGGGTAAAAGTGCCTATGTGACCCTTTGTAATCCAAAACTTCCTCCCCCAGTCCTGCTCTGTCCCTACGCAGTCACTGGCTTGCTTCTGTTCATTATAGATAAATTTGTGTTTCCTAGACTTTTATATAAATGGAATCATGATATACGTACTCTTTATTGTCTGGCTCCTTCTGCTCAGTGTAATTATTTTGAATTCATCTATTTTATTGCTGTATAAATAGTTAATTCCTTTTTATTGTTGAGTAGTGTTCCATTGTACGGACATAGCACAATTGTTTTATCCATTCACTTGGATGGACATTTAGGTTATTTTTTGTTTTACAAATTAACTATTTGTAAATATTACAAATAAAGATACTATGAACAACTGTAAAAAAAAAAAAGGAAAACTGGGTAATTATTTTGTTTGCAAATCATTAAAAAAGAGCATTTGTATCTGAGATTGATTGTTTCAGCGTGGCACTGAAGGACTATAAGGAATCCTGTAGATCTCCTAGTGCCCCGAGAACACTGGAGCTCAGTGAGGCTAAGTGACTGTAACACACATACTAGTTATTTTCCCAGAAGGAACTGGAACTCTTTCGTTATTTCAGGAGGACCTGTTATTATATGCCAAGCACTGTATTGAGCATTGGGCTTGCCCAAAAAGAGCTCTCTGAGCTGGACCCTGAGGATGGGTAGGAGTTTGCTAGGCAGGGAAAGAGTATTTTCTTTCCTTAATCTGGAGAACTAGCTTGGGAAGACTGAAAAAGAGGAATTACATTTTCCTTAGCCTCTCTAGTTAGCGGTTCAGACCCTTACTTAAAGAAGTTTAATGAAAAGATATTTTGGTTACAGACTCTAGGAGTGGTGCACCTCTCCTCCTTGATCAATCAAAGACAAGAATGAATGAAGTTATCTGTGCCTGAACCTTTGGTATCTGGCCTGGCACCATCCCGCCACATTGCCACCCGTGCAATCCTGCTCCTTGCCCTGTACAGGAAGGTGCTGGAGTTGAATGGCAGTGGGACCTGGGTTTCTCTCCAGTAATGTACAGAACCAAGGTCATACCTACCCTGTGTGATGGTGAGTAGTGTAAGCTCCTGGTACGTACTACCTGGTTATGCCACCGCTCCCCTCCACCCCCCCCCCCCCCCCCCCCCCCCCCCCCCCCCCCCCCCCCCGCCACAGATATCCAGGTAAAGTGAACATTTAGGCACATAGGGACCTACTAATGAGCTAAGATGTACTGAGTGCTTACATGAGCCAGGCACTGTTCTTAGACTATACATGAGTTACTGCATTTAAGTGAGGCTGCACTGTACTGCACAAAGCAAGAGTGGAAGCTTCTGAAAATCTAGAGAAATGGAGCAACTTACAGAAGCCTATAGCATGACAAGTGGCAAGGAGTCGGTGCTGGAACGCCAAATAGAAGAGACTGGACGCTAGGCACACTGCCACCAAATCAAGAGGGTGTGGTAAGGAGGACATGGATGTCAGGGTCAGGCAGACAGGCAGACAGACCTAGAATCAATTCCTGGCTCTGCCAATTTACCAGCTGGATGACTCTGGGCAGGTTGTTTACCTTTGGGGGTATAACTTCCTCCACTCTAAAGTGGGCATTAACCTGTCTTGCAGGGTTGTTCTGAGTGTGTGAGAAAATGCATAAAGAGTCCAGCACAATGCCTGGCCTAGAGTAGTGCCCTGCTTTTCATTATTAGCCAAAGGATCCTTATGTCCCCAAGAATCTGTAAGAATCAAGGAATTTCAGAGGTTGAAGACGACTCAGAGATCACCCACTCCAGACACATCATGTTTGGATGCACAACCTGAGCCCCAAACATAATAAGTCATTTGCCCAAAACTGTCTGCTAGTTATTAGTTAAATCAGGATTAGAACCCAGGACATCATCTGCCCTTAGCCACCAGGACCAATGATTACAGTTGAACCATATGAAAAACTCTTGAGATATTTCACTAAAAAGGTGATTTAGGCTGATCCTGTTAGTTTGCCTCAGCTTATTTTCTCACAGAACAGCTGATTTTTCAGCATTCACTTTAGGTCACTTCTGAAGCATGCTGATTTGCTTTCTTGCATGTGTTTTGTTAGTCTACTTGGGCCACCATAACAAAATACCACAGACTAGGTGGCTTAAACAACAGAAATGTATTCCTCACAGTTCTGGAGGCTAGAAGTCCAAGATCTAGGTGCTGGCAAGATAAGTTTCATTCTGAGGCCTCTTCTCCTGGCTTGCAGGAGGCCACCGCCTTGCTGTGTGCTCCCATGAACTTTTTGAATGCACATAGAGAGAGACTGAACTCTCTTGCTGTCTCTTCTTATAAGGACGCTAATCCTATTGGGATCAGGGCTTCACCCTTATAACCTCATTTAATCTTAATTACCTCCTTATAGGTCCTATCTCCAAATACAGTAACTTTGGGGGTTAGGGCTTCAACATATAACTTTTAGGGGGAGCACAATTCAGTCCAAGGGCTCGTGTTACATATGTTCCTCCATCCCTCATGAACCCTTCCATTCAGGTCTGTTTCAAATCAAAGGTATATGTACGATAAAGTACATGAACTATTAAGTACCTCAACATGAGGCATCTCCTACGGCCTGGCCCCTTATATAGCTCCTCCAGGTCATTCATTAGCCAAAGACCAAGAAATGTGGCAAAGCCAAAGTCTAGATCATTCATTCTGTCATCAGTTGAGAGAATGAGGGTTGAAGAGTTAAACCGAGATATATAAACAGATTCGTTCAGAAAGAAAACTTGAACATGAGTTAAGTTTCTCTGAAGACCTGCCGTGCATTTGAGTGATGAACAGAAACAGTGCAGCTTTGACATTTATTCTGATATTTCCAAAGGAAACTGTACAAAATAACATGTTTTTGAGGGAAATTTTTTCTTTAGAAAGATTAAGAAAAAAACTGTCAAAAGTGTGTAGTGAAATATCCAGATTTACAGAGGCTGAAGTGCTGTGGATCTGAAAGGCATGTGGATCTATTTCTTTGGCATCAGGACTCTATCCATTCAGAGGTCATCCTAAGTCAAAGGGCTACTCAGCCTCCACATATAGAGATTTGGGAAAGCTTGAGAGGTTCTTTATGAGATCAAGAGTGAACAGTGGCTAATTCGGCTCCTTTGTGAAAATAATGCCCAGTTTGCCCTTTGAGAAAGGATATCACCTATCTTACTTGCTAGATGTGGCTCCAAATAGTTTTTTGCTATGTCCCCAAATCATCTTTACTCCAAATTTCAAGGTAATACGTGAAAAATACAGGTTTATGGGAAAATGCAAACAATTCAGAAGAATATGGTGCAGAATGTAGAGGCCCTCCTTTTCAACACTTTCCTATCCCCCGTCCTGTTTCCCTTCCCGTGAGAAATGGGAAAGTTTGGTGGTTTTGTTTGTTTTGGATTTTAAATTATACTTTTACTTACAGATAGCTAGAGTTATTTTATTTTATTTTTTTTTAAGAGTTATTTTTAAGTCAATGGCACCATACTATTATCATTTGACCTTCTCCTACTGATGATTATGTAGACCTGTCTAATCGATTTTTTGGTTATCACAAACAAAACTGAAATAAACATTCTTGTACCAATATTTATATATGTGAACACTTCTGTAGGACAGATTCTTAGAAAACGATATACTGGGTCAAAGGGAAAACATATTTTAAAAATTGGCATTGTCAAATTGCCTTCCAAAAACATTCTATGAATTTATACCCCCACCAGAACTATATGAGAGCATGCATTTTTCCAATTATTTGGACTTTGACATTATCAATCTTTATTTTTTGTTGACCTGACGGGCAATGAAGGGAAATCTCACTGTCATTTTGATTTGCATATTCCTGATTTCTTGTAGGGCTGAACAGTGTCTCATTTCTTTATCTTTCGTATTTCTTCTTCCGTGAATTGCCTACTTACTTAATTCTAAAGAAATGTTTCATTTATTTTGGGGGATGTAGAGCCTTCCCATAATGACACACATTAATCCTCTGCTGTTGCAAATCAGACATTCAAAATTATGCACAGAAAAATCTAGGTGGATTTACACTAAAATGTTAACAGTGGTTACATCTAAGTGATAGGATCGTGAATATCTGACTTTTTTTATACCTTTCTGTGTTGTCTGCTCTTTTCTCCTCTTGAACACTAAGCATGTATTAATTTCATGAGTAGAAAATTAAAAAAATAATAGAGTGATTGGTGGGGTAAAGGTGATGAAGGCTCTCAAAGCAATTCTAAAAGAGCATTTCCCAAGGTACTTTGAGGATTGGCAGTATCAGTATAATTCTCCTAAGGTCAAAATTTGAAGGAAACAACAGTCACTTCTTGGATAATAAATTGATATGGAGATTCAGTTAGTCTTATTATTTTATAGTTACCTCTTTAGCACCCAAGATTCTATCATTCTTTACCCACTGTATTTTACGGCCCAACCCTTTCTAAAGTATTGGCAATCAACAGGGAGGGGCGCGCAAACATTTTGGCTATGACAGAAGCTTCTGGACAGAAATGTGCAAAGTCTCTATTCAAGGACAAAATGGCTACTGAGCTACAAAGTCCCCTCAGTAACTCCACCAATTATTAACAAATGCAAGGAATGTACATGTTGATCAGAAAGAAGGAGGTGGGAGAAAGAAAGAATGGTTTGCTGGGGAACCACAGTTTAAGGAGCGTCACAAAGACTGCCACTGGCAGTGCCATGGGAGACGTGATGAGTACTCAGTCCTCTCAGCAAGACTGTGGCTCAGCAGGAAACGGTGTCTGAGTTTGCCGGAGTTGAGAAACACCTCTTGAGAGCACCTAAATTCAATCGTTCTACTTACATCTGACAAAATTAGTTTGGCTTTCCAGTGGCCAGGCGGCTGGGGATGGGAAGAGGGTGTAGGCTGGGGGGAAGGTCACACCAAGATGGAAATCACGGCCCTTCAGATGTTGGACGACTGAACTGTCATTCTGGATGGTACCTCAGAAGTGGATTAATGGGAGCCTATGCTTGTGAACAGCCTGGATGGCAGAAGGCCAGACCCCAGGATGGGGGGAATACACCAAGGAGGAGTTACCTTGGAAAACTGTGGGTAATCCACCAGCCCCAGCAATCGCCCCGCCCTCATGAGTGCTTCCACGCCAACTGTGACAGAAATGATTCCACTTCCTACGGGTGCAGTCTCTAGTTTGGAGCTGCTTCTCCAGCCCTGAGTTGTCCCTTGGGGGCATCCATGCAGCTGGGCTGATGCTGCCTCATGCCTCACCAATAACCGTGAATACTACAGGACTCAAATGCAATGGATAGAAAGAAAGAGGAATAAAAAATCGGGAAGATGAGTCACCCCTGCCCCTCGCCTTTGATTACTCTGGCTTACTTACATATCCTGAATTATGATGATTTATTACAAAGTGAGTGATTCTTGAGAAGACAGATTTAGCTTAGGGGCTGAATTCTTGAAATTAAGAGTGTCAATGTAGACTTTAGGACTTAACCATTTACATGAGGAAATTTATAAATCAGGAATTTTACAGAGCTTATAGGCCAAGGATAATTAAGGTTACAATATATCACACTATCACAGTAATCCTAAAGTGTCACCATGCTTATATGTGTGTAACTCTGACTATGGAGCGAATATTCAGTGCAGTCATGGACACAAGAAGGCAAAGCCTTCAGGTTGGAAGGACCTGAGTGAGGACATGAGCGCCAGAGATGGGAAAAGGGACACATCTGTCATGTCTTCCAAACTGAGCCGAGGACATCTGCAGCTACTGCCACCATCTCACTTTAGTACAAGGGGAAAAACAGATGTAAAAATAGAGGCGATATATCCAACTATTAACACTGAGGCAAAACTGGATATAGCAGTCTGCAGAGGCACAGCGTAGAGCAGGCGATGGCTCCTGCTAGGGCAGGCTGTCTCCAGTGGACAACGTGCCAACTAACTAAAGAGGTTTCCACCATCCATGCCAGTATGATTGGCAAATAAAAACTGGCTATATTTAGGTTGCACAGCAGGATTTTTTTGTTAAGGTGTAACATCATAAGGGATGCAGAGGAGGAGGAGAAAAGAGAGAGAGGGTTACAAACTGCCTGAGAGCAAGTGATACCCTTCTGACAGGAAAGGGAAGGAGCCCATTTGCTCAGAAGAAAATGCCCCCCTGGGAGTTCCTCACCTCACCAGGTGAATTAGCTCCTGTTTACCAGACTTATGAAGAAGCTGAACAGTTGTGTGCAGGACAGGCAAGAACTGTAATAAGGAGTGCTGGATGAGAGGAGAAAGACAGCATGAAAAAGCTGAGGGAGACTCTACACCCAGAAGATAACTCCCCTTGCTTCCCGTGTCACCTTGGTTCCACTGGGGGACGTTAAGCGCCCCGTCAGTAGATTCAGCACAGCAACTCAGTGGGAGATTCCTTATCGAAAGCGTATCCACTCATTAGTGACGTGCCTTTTTGTCCTTTTCGTTTGTCCTTTGTCTTCTCAACTGAGGCAGCATATACACATACCCTAAAATTCACCCTTGAAAAGCGCCCAAGTCAGTGGTCCTGAGTGTACCTGCAAGGTTGTACAACCACCACCGCTATCTAATTCTAGGGTCTTTTCATCACCCCAAAGAGGAGCCCTGTGTACATTAGCAGTCACTCCTCATTCTACCCTCTCTCCAGCCTCTGCTGTCAATTTACTTTCTGTTTTGATAGATTTGCCTACTCTGGATATTTCATATAAATGGAAGCATACAATATGTGGCCTTTTATGGCCGACTTCTTGCACCTAGTATAATGTTTTGGATGTTCATCCATGCTGTATCATGTATCAGTACTCCTTTTTATGGCTGAATAATGTTCTATCATATGTATATACCACAATTTGTTTCTCCATTTATCTGCTGATGAAAATTTGGTTTGTTTTCAATTTGGGGCTATTATGAATAATGCTGTGTGAACATTTGTGTATAAGGTTTTGTGTAATACATGTGTTTTAAAATTTCTCTTGGCTACATACCTGGAAGCAGAAGTGCTGAGTCTGTTGTAACTCTAAATTTAACTTTTTGAAGCACTTCCAGAGCATTTTCCAAAGTAGCTACACCATCTTACATTCCTATCAGCAGTGTTTGAGAGTTCTGATTTCTCCACATCCTAGTCAGCAGTATCTGTTTTTGATTATAGCCATTCTAGTGGGTGTGAAATGGTATCTCATTGTGTTTTGCCTTAAAAAAAAAAATCCAAGCCGTCTGTATTCATAGTTTAAAAAGACAAAGCTTAAAGTGCAAATGCCTCATCCCTCTCCACTCCTATTTCTATGAGGCAAATACTTTAAATTCTTTTACTGGTTTCTTCTGATTTTATCTTCTATTTCTGGTACTATGCTTATACTCTTTTTTTTTTTTTTTATTCTCTTGTCTTTAAAAAAAAAAAAAAATCTGTTTTAGATTTTATCTCTTGAATTCCAACAATGGAAGATAAGCATTTAATTCTCTTACCTTCCCCTATGTGCACACAAATACATACTCTATCTTTCCATTTTCACAGTGTGATTATAATCTCTATTTTTGGTTAAATCAATAATCGGCACTTACATTGTTATGACTATGAATTCATAGCCATGTGGTGTACAAAAATTTATATTTACTTAATCATACCTTTTCCCCTTAGATTCCAGATGACCTAGAGGAAAAAATTTGCTTTAGTACTTCATTCTCAAATTCTACAAGAGCTAAAAATCTTTGTGCATATTCAAACACACTGGATATCTGGATATTCCACTATTTGTTTCTTTTTCCTTTTTTCTTTTTTGTTTCTGGAAGACGTTCCTTCCAGAGCCCGCCATGCTCCTGCTCTAATCTGAACTGACTGGGCACACGGGCTTCCTGCATAGCTATTGTCCTGGAACTTTCCTTCATCGTCACTGACTTCTCTCTTAAGTTGCATCACCTGTTTCCTGGATCTCATATCTTCCTGTCTTAGTTTTATCCCAGTTTACAATAGCATATCTTCCAGTAGCTTCTTTATTCCTCTATTCCTCCATTACTGTCTTGTTTTTGTTAAATATTTTCTAGTGTACCATTTTAATCATCTTGTTTCTTTTAGGTTTTTTTTTTTTTTTTTGGTTCTTTTCTTAGTGATTGCACTGGTGATTCCAATTAACACCTTAATCTAGTTTAAATTAATACTAACTTAATTTCAATAGCATACAAAGTTGTTTATGGATGCTTTCATGCTACCACGGTAGAGCTGAGTAGTTGTAACAGAGCATGGATGCATATGGCCTGTAAAGCCTAAAACTTTACCATCTGGCCCTTTATAGAAAAATCCTGCTGATCCTGATCCAGCGTCCTGATCTTCATGATCCCATTTTCTCTCTCCTGCCTCCAAGCATTAAGCAATCTGTTCTCTCTGAACTCTGTGTTTCACCTCTCCTGAAACCTAGAAATTAACTGCAAGTGCTAAGAAACCAAATGAAAAAGCACAAAACTGTATCAACAAAGTGTGAAAACCTCCTTGGTGCACATCGCTGTACACAAGATGCTCAAAGTTATAATCCGTCATGATCTGTGAAATCCAATCCTTCAACATGAAATTACTGAGGATTATTACTATTGATTCAAATTCAAGGCTAGTTTCTCCATCATTTAATCCTATGCCCAAGCAGTGCATTTCCACATGAGTGTTCTGTGGTGGGCATGGGTGGTTTTACTCTGATCAGTATCCATTTCCCATCCTCTTATAAGAGTTCTTTGATTTTTATTTGACACTGAGGATGGGGACATGATGTGAGGCACAGTGTGAGTAGGGTGCTGCCAGGGACCACCACCTAGAGGGCACCTGTCTGAGCTCAAAGCCCACCGAAAGGCAAGCAGAGCTGACAGGGAGAGGGTGAGCAAGTGAGTCTGGATGACACGGTTTAGCTTCTGCATTCTGCCGTACCTTCGAACCTTCCACTTATGTGCACCAAATAAATCCCTTGTTCTGTGTAAGCTGTTTGAGTTGTGTTCCTGATGCTTATGAGCAAAAGGAGTCGTGACTGACACAGACCTTGAAAGCAAAGGCTGAGCCACTTCTGGGTAGTCACAGAGGTCCAATAGCTTCATGAGGACCCTTCGTTTATATTTTTAGCAAAGGAAGAACAAACTCTTCTGCTTTAGTTCAGGACCTGGAATAGTTTTAGTCTGATGCAGGATTGACTTCAGAACTAATAAGGAATCTCTCAAATTCAGGTTACTGTCCTTGACAAAACAGAAAAACGAATGGTTTCAGAAATAAGTAAATATGATGAGAATAACATCGCCAAGTATAGTTTATCAAATTCCTGATAAAACACATTTTAAAAGGCAATCAGGGGCTTCCCTGGTGGTACAGTGGTTAAGAATCTGCCTGCCAATGCAGGGAACACGGGTTCGAGCCCTGGGCCGGGAAGATCCCACATGCCGCAGAGCAACTAAACCTGTGCGCCACAACTACTGAAGCCCATGCGCCTAGAGCGCGTGCTTCGCAACAAGAGAAGCCCACGCACTGCAACGAAGAGTAGCATGCGCTAGCCTCAACTAGGGTAAGGCTGCATGCAGCAATGGAGACCTAAGCCAAAATAAATAAGTAAGTAAGTAACTTTAAAAAAGAAAAAAGACACACACACACACACACACACACACACACACACAAAGGCAATCAGGATATAATTTCATGTAATAGAAGCATTCCTTGCACTTATCTATTTCAATGCATATTCTTAACTAAAACTTCATCAGATGCCCTTAGGCTTCTTTTTTTGATAAATGACCCACATTTTAAAGTCTTTTCTAAGCAAAGAAATAAACATTTTATAAATAATAATATGTCAGTTTCTTATAGGTAAAAATCCTAAAATTTTTATTCTTCCTCAACTCTAATTTCTTGTCCTTGACATTTACTTACTTTTCTAGTCTAGGCCATAAACAACTAAGTTTTATTTCCCCAGCTTTAGAGGAACCCTGAGCCTTTTTCTAACTTGTTTCCTTTTCATCCCTGCTCTGTAGCCATGACTTGTCCACTTAACCCGCTTGTCCTTAACATAGCACCTCACACAAGTGTCTTAGTTTTGAACCTCCAGCTCTGTTACTTCCTTGCATTAGGATCTAGAGCAAGTTTCTAAATCTGTAAAGTGAGGATAATAATAGTACCTGCCTGATATGGTTGTTGTAAAGATTAAATGAGAGGTATGTGAAAGAGACACAGCAAGCACATAGTAATGCTATTATTACTACAATATAATAACCAGTGGTCCTTGTGATTTCATTCCACACAAGAGGCTTGTAAGACCCAGCGATGTGTTTACTGTTTAAAATCTAGACCCCATGAGGGCACAGACTTTGTCTTGTTCATCACTATATATATGTACCTAATATATGACTGGCATATAATAGGTATTTAACAAATACTTATTTAATGAATGAATGAATTAATATAGGTAATATGGGTATAATTTTACTGATATTCCAATTTTATGGATGAGAAAACTAACTCAGTGAGGTTAAGTGACTTGTATAAAGTCCTACAGTGGGTTAGAACAGGTTAAGATACAGTTCTCCTGCCTGATTGTCCTCTCCCCCCATATTACCTCTAAGGGCCTCTACCGCGTGATCCAAAAATTCAGGTGCAGTATCTTAGTTACTAAATGACGATTTTCAAGGGCCAAAAAGGATTCTGAAATTGAAAAACCTACCGTAGTATCCACAGCCTTGACATTCTCTGTGGGAATGTGCTTTGGGACAGGTTCTTTCTGTGACAGCATCACACATCCTTCAGCACCTAAGGTGATGATTACAACCTGGCAGCCCCTTTCCATGAGCACCAACGTAGCCTTCCCAGCATCCGAGGGGCTACTGACCTCAAGGCTGGTCAGAATCTCAGCCTGAAATACATACGAAAAGAAAAGAAACTGTGGTGAGAATAAGTAACTGGGTCTGCTTCTGCTTCTAGATTAGATCTGTTTTTCTGGGCGATGTCTCCCTTCTTTTTCATAACAACCAATGCAGTGGGGAACTTTGGTAGATACTGGCTCAGGAAAATAAATAAAATAAAACAATAGTAACGATGACAACAAAAAAGCTATAAAAGACAATCTTGGGACAACTGGGGAAATTTGAATGTGGCCTGAATATCAGATGACAGTATAGAATTACTGATAATTTTCCTAGGTGTGATAATGGTATTGTGGTTCCTCTTAGGAGATGCAAGCTGAAGTACTTAGGGGTGAGGGATCATGCCTGCAACTTTCAAACAATTCAACCAAAACAAAAATAAATACACACAGGGGAGAGGGCAAGCCAGTGCAGCGAAATGTTAACAACTTTTTTGGTGGAGAGGATATAAGTATTCACTGTGTTGCCCATTCAGCTTTTCCTTATTTGTGATGATTTTCATAATAAAGAGTTAGGAGGAACAAAGAGAGCTTTACAAAAGAAATAAGGGAAGTGGGGAGGGAGGAAAAGAAGAAAGGAAGGGGCCGCTGCCAATGAGTTTTGGTATAAATCATACCCATAAATTTCACACCTAAATTCTTTTAGGCTTCTCTTGGGCCATAATGCCTTTTGCATATTACTAGTTTGCAGACCACTCATTTCTTTTGTTTGTCTTGCTTGAGCAAATGGAAGCAGAGTAGGAGAGGCTCTGATATACAGCAGAAAAAGCAATGTGCTGATGTTCAGAGACCTCCACTACTCACTCCCCAAGTCACATAAAGTCTGTAAAATGTAGGGCTTGGAAAGGATCCGTAGTTTCCTCCTAGAATATAAAAAATCCTCTGGATGAAGTAGGGGAGAGGGGCTGCAGCCCTGCTTCCTCATCCCCCAGGTACCCGCCCAGCATCTCCAGGGAACCTTTATGGTTCTGGGATTGGCAGCTGAAAATTCACTGGACTAGATGAATTATATGATACATTTTGACTTAGAAAGTTTATAACCAAATTTTGTCTTTTCTCTATTACAGTTTAATCATATACTATCTTTGCCTAAGAATGGGTATATCCCTTCCTGTGCTTGATCTGAATGTGTCCAGACTAACCCTTCTTGGTGCCTGTAAATCATCCCACAGTGTATGCTCATTCTTGGTGTCAGTCTTCCCAGGAGCATGTGTTTCGTTAACTTGACCATGTACCCCCCAGCACCACCTTACCATCTTTTCCATAGACAGACCCTTTCAGTCTGTGTGGGTTATACTGTGAGGCCACTTTCTTTTTTCTTTTTATAAGTTTTGCATTGATCTTCATTACTGGGATATTTGTGTTGAGTTGGATAGTTTATTTTCAGAAATATCGATTTCTTGTGTTTTTTTTTTTTTTGCGGTACACGGGCCTCTCACTGTTGTGGCCTGTCCCGTTGCGGAGCACAAGCTCCGGACCCTTAGGCTCAGTGGCCATGGCTCACGGGCCTAGCCGCTCCGCGGCATGTGGGATCTTCCCGGATCTGGGCACGAACCCGTGTCCCCTGCATCGGCAGGCGGACTCTCAACCACTGCGCCACCAGGGACGCCCTCTTGTGGTTTTCAAAAATGTTTTAAAACAGCTATTCTTTAATGAAATATCTTGAATTTGAAAAATAATGCACAAACACTCATGTACCTACCACCCACCTTTAATACATTTTACTTTATTAAATTTTACTTTATTTGCTTCCAATATTTTTCTTTAAAGAAGTTAAATGATATCTTCCATATATATTGTTTAGCATTGTACTATTCACCTTAACATTTAAAAATTTGTGTTGATATATGTAGCTTTCTAAAAAAAACTACACTGTATTCCATACTGCACATATATGCTACAGATTAAACAAAATCTAGTCTCTTTTTCATGGATACTTTGGTTTTTTCCCTTTTCCCCTTTTACAAGCATGTAATCCTTTTTCCTATTTAAAAATATTTTTATCTTTATTAAACCCCTTGATTTTATGCAGTTCCACTAAAATATATGTTAGTAGAAAGTTATATTTATTTATCTTATGTGGTACTTTTAACACACTTCTGATCTTCTGAGAGCTCGTGCCTTTTCTCAGTTCTAGAAAACACCTTGCAGTTTTTCCTCTAACATAGCTTTTCTTCAGTTCCCTCCATTCTCTTCTTCCTTCATTCCAATTTGACACATGTTGAAGCCTCTCAAGCTGCTAAATTCCTCTTTAACAGTTAAAACTATTTTTCATTCAATGCTATTTTCTAGGTGAATTGAGTTTTCTACCTCCAGGTGAATTGATCAAGATTCTCTTTCAGTTCATGAATTCTTCATTCCAGTCTGATGTTTATCTTTCTAATGAGTGCTTTAAAATTTTTTCAATGACTATTTTTCATTTTCAGGACTTTTGATTGGTTGGTTTTCATATTCACAGACTGTTGCTTTGATTGTTTTTCTTTCACAATTTCTTCTCCTTTTTTAAAGAATGAGAGTCTTAATCATACTTATTTTAAAGTCTTTTTGCATTGTTTTATTATTTGAATTTCATCTTGGGCAAATTTCTCTTCAGATTGTTGATTTTGCTGGATCTCTAGCAGCAGTACATTTCTTCATCTGCAGGCTCACTCTGCTTGCAGTGAGTTGGAGAGTCTGCACATTTCACTCCCATCAGGTTTATCCCTGCCTTTCTAGTGGTTTTACAGCTGCATCCGCTAGGTCCCCAAGGGTCTCTAAACCAGAGCCAGGTGTTAGGTCAGCAACAGAGAGTTCCTGTTCTGGGGGTATTGGCACTAACTGCCAATCCAGTCACTAAGTCATCAGTTGGCTTGGTTTTCTTCCTGATCAGAGGCAGTCTCTCTGTCCTCCTGTCTCTGCTCTGTTGGGAGCTTTCTATATGTTGTAGCCTCAAGCAGCAGGCATAGCAGCTTCTTCCACTCTTTTTCCTTAACAGGGAAGCCTTAGCCCAGAACCTCTGGTTTCTAGCCTGGGCACTACTCCGGTCTCCCATGAATGGCACACTTTCAGTGCCCATTACCCATGGGAGGCAAACTTCCACATACCTATGCCAGCTTCTGGGACTGGAGTACAGCACACCCAAGGCTGAATCTCTGTGATTCTGTTCCATTTCTGATCTGTGGAGTTATTTATGTTGTTTTTGAGCTTGTGAGTATATTTTCGTTGTTTCTTTTTGTATTTATATATCAATGGTTTGTGTGTGGCACAGAGGGAATATCTTAAAGCATGAATTTACATTGTTATCATGATTAGAAGTCGTCTATGAGAATGTTAAGCTTTAAAAAATTTTCTTTATTCTATTTGCCTCTCACTGTTGTGGCCTCTCCTGTTGCGGAGCACAGGCTCTGGACACGCAGGCTCAGCGGCCATGGCTCACGGGCCCAGCCACTCTGTGGCACGTGGGATCTTCCTGGACTGGGGCACGAACCTGTGTCCCCTGCATCGGCAGGCGGACTCTCAACCACTGCGCCACCAGGGAAGCCCTTTTCTATTGTTTTTTAAAATTAATTTTTATTCGAGTATAGTTGATTCACAATGCTGTATCAGTTTCTGCTGTACAGCAAAGTGAATCAGCCACACATATACATATATCCACTATTTTTTAGATTCTATTCCCATATAGGTCATCACAGAATATTGAATAGAGTTCCCTTTGAGATCAATTTCCTTAAAGACCAGAGTTCATTCATTTATTAATTCATTCAATAAGCATTTACTAGGTGCCAACTCTGTGCCGAGTACAATATAACAGATGATAATTTCTAAAGATAACTATCAATATATATCACATCATACATGCTCTTTTCACACTGTGACAATGACAACCTTCTATTGAGAGGTGGGGTACCAGGGTGGACTTTCCTACATCAATCAATAGAATGGGCCAGAAGAGATGCTGTGTGACTTCCAAAGCTAAGTCATGAAAGCCACCATGTCTTATGCCAGGCTCTCGCGCTCTCTCTCCCTCACCCCTTCTCAGGAGACTGGATCTTGTTGGAACCCAGCTTCCATATTGTGAGGAAGCCCAGGCCACAAGGAGAAGCCACGTGTAAGTGTTCTGGCCAATGGCCAGCATCAACTAGCAAGCATGTGAGTGAAAGAAGGTTCAGATGATTCCAGTCTTTGAGTCTTCCAGCTGAGACCCCAGATATCGTAGAGGAGAAACAAGCCATGCTGTGTCCTGTCTCAATTCCTGATGCACAGATACCATGACAGACAATAAATAATTCCTGTTGCTGTAAGCTACTAGATTTGGGGGTAATTTATTATGCAGCAATAGATAGCCATTGGCGTACAATAGTGAATAAGAGATGTCTATTCTCTCCCAGGAGAAGACAGAGGTATTGAACAAGCAGTCCGAACTGTTATGAGTGTTTGAAGAATCATTAGAGATGCTCTGTAAGTATCTAGCAGGGAAATCTAAGCCAGTTTGGCAGTTGAGGGTAATCTAACTTCTTATTGTGAAATGGTCACTCTCTCCCACAATTCCTTTTTCCTAGCACAATGCCTGGCCATGGTGGTTGCTCAAAAATATTGCATAACCTATTGTGGCTTCTTAAAATTAGCTTCCTTGTTGCAGTCTTCTTTCTTATTTCCTTTATGTTCTGAGAGATGAAGTTAATAAAAAGGCAGGTCAGGAAATCCCAGAAACCTTCATTCAGCCTTTGCACCAAATGAAAAACTAATAGTTCGTTAATTATAAACTTTCTTTCTCTGTATGTTGCATTGTATAATATGTCTTGCCTCCCAATGTTGGAGGAGAATGCTGGTCTAATACTGTTTGGCCTATAAGAGGGAAAATATTGAAACTTTCTTCCTAAAATGCTTTAGAAGGGCACGATATGAATATATTGATAGAGATTTTATGCAGATATATACATTATGATCCTCAGGTGGACTGAGATGGTGCTCCCCTAACAGAGTGGCCACCAGTGCTTCCGATGGCATCAATGGAGAACCTCTGTCTGTCCACCAGTGCAATCACAGGGTCTTCACAACAGAATGCAAACGCTCCAGGGTTGTACATTAGTTAGCATTGCTTGATAAAATATAGGACTCTCAGTTAAACTTGACTTTCAGATAAACAACAAATAATTTTATGGTATGTTTAGTATATTATTCCTTATTTACCTGAAATTCAAGTTTAACTGGGCATCCTGTATTTTTGTTTGCTATCTCTGGCAACTCTAATACTAACAGTTATTACTCCATAGAATATGGAATGATTAAAAAAGAAAACAGAAACTAATAGTATGAGGGCAGGGTGGGGACTAAAATTAGCTAAGGTTTGATAAATGCCCAATTATGGGTATGACTCAGGGAATCCTCTTTCTTCTAGGACTCACTAGTTTCCTTTTCTCTACATCCCAGTCATCCAAAAAAATCTGTTTTCATTATGCCCAAGAATTCACATGCAATCAAGTTGATGAGGTAAGTCCTGATTCTTTGCTTTATCCACGTACATGAAAGTCTTTTGGTTTCTCATGGAATGAGCAAAACCTTCCATCCTTACCTCACTTTCATTGCAGCAGAACACATCTGAGAGAGTGTAGAACTGGGGGTCTAGGTCAGCAATGGCAGGCGCTGGGTTGAACAGTGTTTTTACTACAAAGGAGTGAAAAAGGGGTTCAGTGGTTATCGTTTTTAACATGGTGCATTTATGGACATTGAGTAAGGGAAATCCCCAAGTACAACCATTTTCCCCATTAGATTAAAAATCAACTTAGTTACAGATGTAGAAAAGTCTGGACTCTCAATCTCCGTGATAGCCTAGTAGCAATTCCTTGTTATGTCCAATTGCTCTACTTTTTACTTTACAACATTTCAGCTTCAAGGGCAAGCATCAATATTTACAACTAAGGTGATTACAAAGTTATGGCAAAGGACAGCAAGAACATTAAAGAAAAATTTGAATGTTGTGGCATGAAAGGACATGTATAAATGTGAACATGCAGGCTGGTGAACATTTTTGTGGGTTACTGTGAGTGCTTATTAGATGCAAGGCTAGTTCATAAATCCATTTTCCAGGAAAGTAAAAAAAGAGATGAAAGGAAACAATGAAGAGCTTAAAAATTTCCTGGTAAGAATGCTAAGTAGGAAGTTCATGTACATATCCACGTTTTGAACACCTATGTATGTCTTCCAAATATGTTGCACTTACTCATGCAAACATACACATTCACACAAAAGCTTACAGTCTTGGCTTCTGTGGGCAATCTGGGAACGTAAAGGAAAGGCTGATAAAGGAGGAGAAATTCAATCAGAGGCTAAGAGCTAGCTCAGACTACAAGAGGAAGATGGATGGGGACAGCAGAAAGAGGAAAAATGAGAATGTCACGGCCATCACAGTGTTAGAAGAAGTACATTTTTCAGAGGAGGAAAGTGAACCTCAGAGAGATGAGGTCAGTCTAAGGTCCTAACACTGGGAGATGGTTAAGCTGGGTCCCTACTCAGGGTCCTCCAGCTTGAAGTCCAGGGTTTGGTCGTTTCTAAAGTGGTTGCCTCTCTAGGCCAGGACTTTGTCCATAGCAACACAAGCCCCCCATGCCAATTCACAATATTTAAAAACAGCCTTTGTTCTGGAACTTTGTAAATTGTTTTTTTAAGCATTTAGAAATTACATTCATAGGAAGCTCTCCCTCTGTCAAAACATTTATCCACCAGAGTACCCAACTAGATTGGTTGGTCCTCTTTCTTCTACCCAGGTCCACTGACTTATGTGTGTTTAGTAACCTTAATTTACTATAGACTCATAGAGTAAAACTCTCTAGCTGCAGTCCCCAGAGACTCTTCTAGAACAGTGGTTCACAAACTTGGCTGCATATCAGCCTCACTAGGACAGCTTATTAAAATGCCTGACTTCTGGGCTCCACCTCAAACCCACTGAATCAGAATCTCTGGGGGTAAGGTCAGTGAGTGTGCACATTGACAAGTTCTCCACGTGGCTCTTCCATGGCTAGTTTGGCGCTGATGCATTCCACGTTCCTAGGGAGATGTGTACCAGCATGTGGCTAGTGGAAGCTGTCCACTACTCCTGCCTGGGGAGGCTAGTTAAATCTACTGCTGCACCTTCTTTGGTCTTACTTAACATTTTGGTTCGGTCAGTGGATCCCGTCCAGTGGTTTATAGGCTAACACTATTCCCATATTTTCATTATTTTAGAATCCAGAATGTCCACCCACAGAAATTCTATGGTATATTTTTGGCTGCTCATATTTTTGCACAGGGTTATGGTGAGGCTTAAATTAGAAAACGGATGTAAGAGCCCTGTGTAAACTGTGAAGTGTTCTACAGACATACACAGGCCTGCAAAGATGAGGTACAGTGACGTTCATTCAGCTCTGCTTGTAACAGAAAAAAACCAAAAGAAACCTAAGTATCAGAGTGGATAAAAAATTATGACACATACGTCCAATGGAATGCCCTGCTGCTGTTCAAAAGAATGAAGCAGATCTCTGTTTTGTCACAGAAAGACTTCTATAATTTATTTATAAGTGAAAAAGGCAGTTTTATAATAAAGTCTATGGTAGGATCTCCCTCTTTTTTGAACAAAACAAATAAAACATAACTATATGTGTATTTTCATTTATACACTTACATAGAAGAGAAAAAAGTCTGAGAGGTTACTCACTAAACTCATAAGTGATTAGTTACCAAAGGATGAGAATAAATCTGACCACAGATTAACTGCTATACATCATGCAAAGACATAATTCTTAAAATATATATAATATCTCACATCAAAAAACGAGTACATGGACTTCCCTGGTGGCACAGTGGTTAGGAATCTGCCTGCCAATGCAGGGGACACGGGTTCAATCCCTGGTCTGGGAAGATCTCACATGCCGTGGAGCAACTAAGGCCGTGCGCCACAACTACTGAAGCTCGTGTGCTTAGAGCCTGTACACCGCAACAAAGAGTAGCCCCCCACCCCGTTCGCTGCAACTAGAGAAAGCTGGCGTGCAGCAACGAAGACCCAATGCAGCCAAAAATTAATAAATTCATTAATTAAAAAAAAAGAATTGCTAGTGTATAGATACACAACAGATTAAAAAAAAGAAAAAATGAGTATACTGTGAGCGAAATGATGTAATGTCTGGGTTTTGCTTCAAAATAATCCAAGGTTGCAATGGGGGATGGGAGTAATAAGTTGGGGTATAGATGAAACAAGATTGGCCAAGTGTTGATAATTGTTGAAGCTAAATGAGAGTATATATGAGTTTACCATACTTGAAATTTTTCACAATAAAAACAAATAAAAAAAAAATTATTTTATTTATTTATTTTTGGCTGTGCTGGGTCTTAGTTGCTGCACGTGGGCTTTCTCTAGTTGTGGCGAGCGGGGGCTACTCTGCGGTGCACAGGCTTCTCACTGCAATGGCTTCTCTTGTTGTGGCTCACGGGCTCTAGAGCGCAGGCTCAGTAGTTGTGGCGCACGGGCTTAGCTGCTCCATAGCATGTGGGATCTTCCTGGACCAGGGCTCGAACCCGTATCCCCTGCATTGGCAGGAGGATTCTTAACCACTGCACCACCAGGGAAGTCCCAAAAACAAATTTAAAGAAACAATGACATGGAATTTTAAGCAACAATTGCTGGATTGAGAAATTCTACAACTTAATTTGACTGTAAATACTGTATAAAAATCAAGCAAATCTTATTTGCCTGTATCTTACCAAGGGACAGCATTCTTACCAAAAGAAACTGGATACATAGGCTCAGAGTCTAATAACTAAATTTAGGGGAAAAGTGAAACTACCATAAAGAAAGGAGTCTCTTTGGCTCATGCTACCATAAATAAGCATGAATACTTTACCATGATGAAAAAAAAGTGAATTAGTAGATGTAGTTCATCAAAGAAGAATGCAAATTTGTAATAGTCAAGATGGAAAAAAAAACTGATGTCATCCTGGAACCATGCAAAACTAGAGGACACAGGATGTACCATGGAGTAACTTGGAGTTGCAGAGGTGACTGACAGCACCCAACAGTAATTATTATTCATTATAATGTATGACGGACTAAACTCCCAGTTGTCTTAACAGCATGTCAATGGCTGGTGCAATAATGTCAGTGAGGAACTGGTGAGGCCAAGGGAGGCAGTTGTACAGGCGCAAAGACAGGAAAATGAGATGGAAGCTCTTAATGATGTCACCATGGAGGGCAGGGGGCTGGACAGTTAAGAAGGCCCTAATAACGAGCTCAGAGAAACAGGGAAGGAAATCACCCTAAGTAAAGAAACCATAGGAAGGTTGGGCTACCCAAAACACTGGCTTGGCAGTCTCCCACTCTAAAGGTTCTTCTCTGTGACTTGACCAGCGAAAACACCCAAAGCTTGGGCTATGTGCTGGACCACGTTATTGTGAAAGTCAAGGTGGCCAGCCAAGAAATTTTGTTTGCCAAATGGAAAAGGACTAAAGTGGCATTAAAAGATATTTTGTATCCTACCTAGAGTTTAATCTTGGTGATCTTACAATCTCAATTATTTATAATTGTTCCTGTAATGTCCCATTTGCTTTGAAATGGATATAAAGACCAGAACCAACAGGCATAATTTCATCACAAGCAGCTGTAACACCAGCTCTGCCGTGGGCCTACCTCACACCACTGTGACCTAGAGAGGAGGGGGCTGTAGAGGACTCCTAAGTCATTTTTGGTGTTGCAGGTGCTGTTTAAAACCAATGCTTTCATTTTGGTAAAGAGAGCGATTTCTGAAACAGTATATTCAAAGATGAAGGCGGGGGGTCTTTTTCCTCTCTATTTTAACAACTGATATATAATCCAATTATACAATGTGTTTAAATCAAAAGTCACTGCTTGTAAGTATACAAATAAGTATATAGACAAGGGAGTTGTGATAATAAACCCATAGATGATGATGACGACAACAAGGATTTTACCATCTTTCTTGTAGATGGAATAATGCTGATTAGCACATATGCAGCCTTGTGGGGTAATGGACAGGACACTCAGCACTCAACAGATCTTTATGCTCTGCCGGGCCTGCTCTGTGATCAGCCCATTCTCACACTGTGACACTGAAGAACTGTGAGAGCTCTCAGTCCAATTCCCGTGTTTCACAGAAGAAAATGAGGCTCGGTGCAAGGAACTGACTGACTTGCATGAGGTCCCCCACTTGGTAAGTGATTGATTCTGAATTCAAAGCCATACTTCATGACTCCCAAACCAGGGCTCCTCTCTCGGGTGAGAATGACGACGCATTACATTCAAACACACACACACACACACACACACACACACACACACACACACACACACACACACACACACCACTCATAGTATAAAATCTAAGCTGTGTCTGACTGGTAACTACCAAATGGGGACCAGCTGAGTTCTAGACAGAGGCTCCTGTGTGCATGGGCGCTTGCGTGTGTGTTTTATGAG
>RJWK010036402.1:0-21718 GCA_004363435.1 Platanista minor | reverse complement strand
GAATATATGTTTCTTTATAAATACATTTTCACCAAATATGCCAAACAAGCCCATGGAATATATCACTTCTATGGATCTGAGTATTTATGGAAGCAGTCTATATGACACGCTGTGATGTATAAAAACATATATAGGGCTTCCCTGGTGGCGCAGTGTTTGAGAGTCCGCCTGCCTATGCAGGGGACACGGGTTCGTGCCCCGGTCCGGGAAGATCCCACATGCCGCGGAGCCGGCTGGGCCCGTGAGCCATGGCCGCTGAGCCTGTGCGTCCGGAGCCTGTGCTCCGCAGTGGGAGAGACCACAACAGTGAGAGGCCCGCGTACTGGGAAAAAAAAAAAAAAAAGGGACAGATTTTTTAATAATCTATGTAAATAACATATCTTGCCGTGAGAGGGTAATAGCATTGGTGCCAAGATTAAGAAGTGGGTTGTTGGCATTTTCGCCATGTAGTAAGTGCCAAAAATGATTTGGCTCTTAAAAATAGTTCGGCGATAATGTTTTTTTTTTTAATTTAGAGTCTTGAAAAAGGTAACATCAAAAAGAACTACCGGGCTTCCCTGGTGGCGCAGTGCTTGAGAGTCCGCCTGCCTATGCAGGGCCCCGGTCCGGGAAGATCCCACGTGCAGTGGAGAGGCTGGGCCCAGGAGCCACGGCCGCTGAGCCTGCGCGTCCGGAAGCCTGTGCTCCGCAGCGGGAGAGGCCACAGCAGTGAGAGGCCCGCGTACCGCAAAGGAAAAAAAAAAAAAAAAAAAAAAAAAGAACTATCAGAGGAGAGCAGATACTTTATTCAAACAGAAGCCTAGGTACCAAACAACAGTGAATGGCTTTGCTTTGCTACCTACTTACCAGAATGATAATCCAATATTTAATGATAAATATGTAAAAACTAACATAATTGTAAGGAACTTTAGTTGTTTCAGCACCCTTTTCTTTGTTTTTTCAAAATCAAGGCCATACAAAATCAGCACAAAGCATAAAAATATTCTGGGGAGAAGCAAAATCTCTTACCTGAACAAATTACCCAAAAGATAAAGAATAAATTTAATTACCTCTTGTTAAGAACAGACAGAATATTCCAAGAGTAATTTATCATTTCATTTTATTTTTTATTATTATTTTAATTTTTGGCCGCACGGCACAGCTTGTAGGATCTTAGTTCCCCCACCAGGGATTGAACTTGGGCCATGGCAGTGAAAGTGCCGAGTCCTAACCACTGGACCACCAGGGAACTCAAGAGTAATTTATCATTTTAGTGGAAAGAATACCACATTCTATTTTGCATTAATATAGTATCTAACGGTAAAGAATTTATGAGCATTTTTAAAATGAAAATCGAACCAGGCTTTGTCAACATTTTAAACAAATTTCTTTTTTTCAGCCTTAAATTTGCAGGTTTTATAACTAAGGCAAAATTTCCTTTTCTTCGAACCCTGTGCATCTTGTTCCCATACAGGTTTTGGCTTTTGCCATCTTTTTTCACATTCTAGCACAACCAGATATTTTACTATAAGATAGAATTATTTCCTTTTTCATTAGTAAATGAAAACACAGCCTGCTATCTTACATACATATATACCTATTTATTAGACACTGTTGTTCTCAGTGTAGTCTCAACCGCTCATCTTATTTACAGCTTTTAACTAAAGTAACTCATTTTTTTTCATACTGAAAACTGGGAGGTAATATTTAAGAACCAACCATCTGTTATATAGAAGCATCCTAACAGACTAGCAAAGTTGATGAACACAAGCAACACAACGTAGTACAGCTACGTTGTTTAACACATATGCGAGCCAGGAGCTTACAGCTTCAGTTCTACAACTTGGTGAAATGCAGATACAGGCACGGATACATAATCGAACCAACCAACCAATAAACTCCTGTCTGGAGTTTAAAAAAAAAAAAAAAAAAAAAGAAGCCCTGCAAGATCAGCAGACCCTGAGTATGGATAATTACTCTACAGTTTTTAAGAGAGACTTTCCCCATAACATATACATAGCTGTGGGCCATTATTTAATCAGACATTCAGATACAAACAAGTGATAACAGAACCAAAGTCCACACCCAGGCTTCTAGTCTCTACCTGGCAGACAGGTGTCCAACCAAGTTGCCTATGCTCTCACCTTGGAAAGGAGACCCTTGTCAAACTAGATCTTTGAGACTCTCACTCTGAATGATAATAAGCAGACTCACTAGACGTTAACATTTTTTTCAGATCTCAGAAATAGTTTTGCTTCTATTAACCAGTGGGTTTTTGTCATATGAACAGTGAAAGTCAAATAACTAATCACATTTCCCTTTTCTCAGTAATGACTAGAACTGAAGCCAAGTTTGTGGACCAAACAAAGCGAGGAAAGACAGAAGATAAGAATTGATTTTTAAGTTAGTCTCATCATTTTTCACTCATTTTATCTTCTTCCTCTTATTTTTTTTTTTCTTTCTTGCTGTCTTCTAATTTAAGTTATCTGGTCATAGTGTCTATATTTGGGAAGCACATGAATAACTCCTTTGTGAAGTAAACAGGGTATGTATATATCAATCAAATTCCCATACTGGATCCATTTCCAAATTTCTCTTTGTGATGCCCCTGTAGTTTTGAGAATTGAAAATGCTTTAAAATGAACAAGAAAAAGTTGTTCTAGCTTTAAATCTGTATTTTCCAAAAGCTCTTGTGAGAACGGGTAATGACATTATTTTGTATGTTGGTGGTTTTTGTTTTTTGTGTTCTGTTTTTGCTTCCCTAGAACTTGATTTCCTCAGCAATGAGTTAATAGGACTCACTGCTGCTGTTGACTGGACACATCTATATACAATAAATCTTGATAAAGCAGTATGCACTGAGGAGTCGTATGTATAGCACCCTGATTGGCCCTTTTGATAATACTGATTGTTCCCTTTGTTGCATTTCACACTATGAATCAAACTCTAAGAACTGGGTGGAAAGCATCTCCTTAGTTTCAGAAACATCAATTCAGAGTCCTAAGGCCCCAGATTATGGGCCTTCCACAATTACGTATCTCATGTGGAATTTGGGGTATATGACTAGTATTTGTTTAAAATCAAGATGTGAATCCCTACCAAGTCCCAAATTTATTTTAAAATGAGGCCAAACTACACGAATGTAGCTAGATCCCCATGTTCTGTGATGACCTGAATTGCTGTTGGGTCCAGGCCATGACCCAGCCAGTGGTCCACAGGCAACTTCGTGATCTTAAGGGCCAGATGTTGTGTTGAATGCACCAAAGTCCCAGGGTCCAGCGGGCAGACACTATATTAGCTTATCTAGTCTGGATTCATCTCTTTGTCCAAGAGGGACTCAGTAGGCTCAAGAGGAGTGATGTTTGAGTTGAGAGGCCAAGCTAGTTCATCTTTGCTGGTTTATTACATAAATCATCATAGCTTCTCACCTAACTTCAGTGGTATTGGTCTTGGCTTTGTCTCTGTAACCATGTCAAGCCTCATCAATTCTTCTCCCCACCTCTGAAACCCCTAAAACCTATGGTCTCACCTGAATCCATGCAGCTTAGTGCTGTAAACTCATCCCACCCCTGCAACAGGCAATTCTACTGCAAAGCTGAGGGTTTTGTGACTTGCTTTTCACAACCTGCTTTCTCTCCTCTATGTAGTTCTTTTCCATCCGCAAACTTTTATCCTCATCTATATATGAGACCCACCTCTGAAGAGCATTTGAAAACTTTTTAGCTCTCTGGGGCAGTGTGTGCATTTGGGGGATATGTTAAAAAAATTGCTGTCATCATCCAAAGCCCAATTTGCTATTAATTCTTTTCAGTTTTCCAGCCAGATTTTATTTACTGGATCAATTATTAATAGTAATAGATAACATTTATTAAATTTTTAGTGTGCCAGATACTACTAGAGGTACTTTATGCATCAACTCATTAATGCTTGTAATAATTCTCTAAGTTAAATTCCAGTGTCTTCCCAATTTACAGATGAGGAAACTGAGGCAGAGAGAATTCAAATATATCATCCAGAGTCACGCAGGAGTTACTAAGATGCAGTGCTAATTTGGCTTTGAAGCTCTGCATGTAAACAGCACTCTATGGTCAGAACTAAGATTAAGATACCGTTCTGTGTTCTGCACATGACCTCAAGGTCACTCCATCTCTCCAGGGTCTATTGTGTTCTCAGTGTTTAAGTAGTATTTGTACCTCTGAGTTTGAGAAGATAATACCTACTGCAATTCTAACTTTGCAGACGTTTTCAAAGAGGAAACTAGAAGGGCAGTGAGGAAGGCAAATGATGATGTTTACTTACTGGCATTAATTTCACATTTTGCTTCTATGGGAGGCTGTTGCTTGTGTATCTGTTGACATAATTTCATTCTTTCAGAGACTGATGTTAAGGAGTGGTGCTTGGAGCGTGTAGTATAGTTGGAAGGGCACCAAAGTCTGTTTGTGTAGCACAGACCCCAAGTCTGTGCCAGCTAAGCTCAGTAAGGACTTTAATTTAGAATTTCCTCAACCACTTGCATCCAAAGTATGTCATACGTGTTTCAAAATAATCATTGAAAAGGAAGCACAGACAGTAAGTCAGCTGTAAAAATTGTATGATATCTAACAACGGGGCCAGGTTACCAATGGTTATCACCCCTGTGGGGAATCCGTAACAAAGTGCCTTGGAAACTTCCATGTTAATTTGGATGGGGAGGCCACGGTGGGGCTGGAAGGGAAAAGAAGTTTCAGGGTGCTGGGAATAATTTAAATAGGGTGAGTCAGTTACTCACTGGGCTCTGATTTGGGTGTGAAGGACATTGTCTGGCAGGGTCCTAAGCGGAGGATAAAGCTGGCTTAGGGGGCACAACATGGCATTTGAAAATGATGGGGGTGAAAGTTTTTATTGGAGTCCTCAGTGCAAGAGAGAAGAGGCAGAAATGATCACATCATCTCTAAGGTGCTTCCTTGGTTGCCATCACTCAAGGCCATGTATCATCTGGCCCTGCCCGCTGTTCAGCGTAATCTCTTATGCCTCTTGCCCCACATTCGCTATGTCCCAGCTAATCCTTTCTGATAGTTTCTAGCTTGTCGTAGGAGTTCACACTTGATCCTTCCTGTGTCTGGAATATTCTCCCTCTATGTCTACACACGGGCTTTTCATCATCTAAGTCTCAGATTAAATGTCACTCCCTCGAAGTATTTTTTCCTGATCATCCGGTCTAAAATACGTTCCTCCCCTATGCTGCTGTTTTTCCCATCAGCCTGCTTGTCATGTCTTTCCTGGTGCATACTGCAACCTCTGATCAGTTTGATTGTCTCACTTATTTATAGTGACTCTTCACCATCAGATTCTAAACTCCATGAGGCCAGAGACCATGTCAGTATTGCTCACTGCTGTCTCCTCAGCTTCTAGTACAGTGATGAGCTCAGAGTAGGTGCTTAATGAATGTCTGTTTCAAAGGCAGGCAGGGAGAGGAAGAAAAAAGTGACATGGTGAGCCGTGGGAATGGTTTGTGATGGGAACCAACCTACAGCTTCGGCTTCTTGATTCCATGCTCCAGTGGCAGTACCTGGATTCAGAATTATTTCTACATGCAGATTCTCTGGCTCTCTTTATGATGATGGTTGGCATGTAGACTTGAGTGAAGAAGCAGAAAATTGATCTGATCGGTGATTTGACAGGCTGTGTGAGACTTCCAGAGGTTTTTTTTTTTTCTTTAATGTAAATCTTTAAGAATAAGTCTGAAGTAATATCAGTTACTAATTCCTAATACGTATATAGAACTTGTCATAGAATGGTCATACCTAGAATATCCTCGAATTACCGTAATAGCCCTGGGAAGTGACAGAACACACAATTTTAATCCCATTTCAGAGCTGAGGAACTAACCTTGGAGAGTTGAAGAGACTATCCCATTGTCAGATGGGATCAGAATACATGACCTATGGTTTGTACGGATTGCTCTTTTTATTACATTTTTTCAGACAATATGTGTTTTGTTTATGTGTATGTGTTATTTTCATGGTAGATTGCACTTACGCAATTTTGATCTTTTTCTGTATCCATAACTTTGGCTGTGTCCCTGAAGTCCCTCTCACTTTCTCCTCTGAGTATGCCTCTGTGTATAGTTCTGACTTTTACAACTATAGAGACGTTTCACATTTTCAAAAAAAAAAGAGAAAGAAAGAAAGAACTAAAATCAACTGGGATGTGGGAGGAATCAATATGGAATACAAGCAGTAGCAAATAAACCTAGCTATATTATAAATGCATGATATAGCCACAGTAGAATGGGTGGGGAAGAAAAGAACTAACCTAACACAGAAAAACAGTGTTTTGACTGCATCATAAGGCTAAAGACCACAACAAAATACACAAATACAGTACTCTAATTAGTAGTACTCTAGTTTGTTTTTCACATTTCACAGGATATGGGTTAGCACATCTGAAACTATGTCACATGTACTAGAGAACTAAGCAGATAAGTAAATATATTGTGGATAGTAAGAATTAGGTGTCTCAGTGGTAGAGAAAGAAGTTATAAACAAAAAAAAGAGGAAAGCTAAAATAAACCCTATGATGTTGGATACCCAGAGGTATCAGTAAGAACTCATGGCTTTTAAGAGGTGGATGGATGGATGGAATGATAGATAGGCAGACAAATAGATGTAGACATTGATATAGATGTGTGCATACATATATTTCCCAGCTCTCTCTGATGAGAAGGCCTAGAAGCAGTGACACCCCAGTAGCAGCAAGCACATCTAGCACCCAGATCTTGATTTCTAATACCATTCTCCAATAAAAGAACCTGGGTTTGTTGGTAAAGTGGTTGATTCCATGTCTAGGACAGGGAAAATACAAGATGAACCTGGACCATCTTATGGTGCCAGAAAATAAGGAAGTACTTGAAAATGTTGGACGTATTGAAAGTACACAGAGTCAACTTGAAAAATTTCCCAATGGCCAAAGCTGGGACAATTTAAGCAACAAAATAAATGATGATAGTATTGGATTATGGCCCACAGAACAAATATAAGTCCAAACTGTTATAAATAAATCATTGAAAAAAATGGTGGTGAAGAGGCAAGGTTTTCCTTACAGTAAAATTCCAATTAATAAATGTAGCTGGAATGATGGAAATAGAAAATCACTATTTGCAGAGCAATAATTGTTTCAGGCAAGAATCACCAGTGTTTGCTAGTATTAGTGGGTGAAAGTATGATGAGAAACAAGATATTTGTATAATTTCAAAGTAGCTCCCTATGAAATACTTATTAATTACTAAGGGACAAACGGTAACTTTACAGTAGAGAAATCTGGCAGATAGCACCATAATCAAGTGATGAAATTAGCATCATCAATAATGAGATATACTGAGTCATCTAACTCTTGATATCGTGTACTGAAAAGGGCATAGCATCATGTCTGTGGTATTTTTGCCCCAAATGCATAATCTAATTTAAGCCTGAAGAAACCAGACAAACCCAAATTGAGGGTTATTATTATACAAAATAACTTTCCAGGTCTGTTCTAAAGTGTCATGGTCATAAAAGACAAAACCTGAAGAACTGAGCCAGATTTAAGGACACTAAGGAAGCGTGACAACTAAATGCAATGTGGGATTCTGTATCGGAACCTACAATAGACACAGAACATTAATTGGACTTTGGCAAAATTTGGTGAGGTCTGTAGAGTAACAGCATTGTATGTCAGTGTTAATTTCCTGGCTTTGACCATTGTATTGTGGTCAGGTAAGATGCTAACATATCGGGGATGATGGGTGAAGGGTATATGGTAACTCTTTGTACTACTTTTGCAGATGATTTGTAAATCTGAAGTTATTTCTAAGTGAAAAGTTTAAAAAACAAAAAGCAGGTGTAGTTGTGGCCCCCAAATGTGGTCCCTGCCTTCAAAACACTTACAGTCTAGTGGTGAAGATTAATGTTAAAGTAAAAACACTTAAATAAGTGTAAAATTACAAGTGTGATAAGTGCTCCAAAAGGTAGGATAGTGGGAGGAGAGCGCATTTATAGGGAATTTATTCTAGTTAGGGAGGAAGAGACATTTGAGTTGAGATCTGAAGGAAGACTGGGAGTCACTGAGATGAAGGAGGAAGGAAAGAGCAATCCTGGCAGAACAATCCTGGCAGAACAAACACCCTATAGAAAGGCCCTATAGTGGGAAAGAGCAGGACACATTCAAGAAATCGAGATAAGGCTAGAGAGGATGGAGTTCAGAGAGTAAGGAGCAGAAGAGGAAATAGGCTGGAGAATTAGGTAGGCAGGAGAAAAGACAGACTGGGCTGGTTTCAAGAGGAGGATACGGGATTCAGGGAAGGAGAGGTTACCATTTATTTAACATTTATTATATACCAGGTTCTGTGCTAGACCCAGCCCTGACGTGGATGCTGTTTTTAGCCTTCTTTCGCAGACGGCAAACTTCCGTCACTTGCCAACATCATTGAGAAACTGCAGATTTCAGCTCATTAGTTCTACTGAACCAGCACCAATACCACCAAGTTCTCCAGATCTCAAGAGTACCATGAGAAGGTCCTAGGGAAACTGTGATTTCAAAAGAAATGCACAGTTAGTTCATAAAAGAAAACAGCTCTCACCTAGGAGAGTTGGTGGCGACTGAGGTAAAAAAAATAGAATCAGTGCTAGTTGCCACTCACCTGCACTTTGATCACTGCTTTTGTCTTGGGTAAGTTGGCTCACTTGAAGCCCATGGTACAGCAGACTCTTCTTTATCCAGAACTGTTCGCTGATGCAGAGTTCAGGGAAATTGCACCTTCTGTTTGACTTACACTGTGTCACCGCACATCCTCAATGTTTCAAAACACAGAAGGTGATAGAGAGTATTCAACAGGAGAAAGATGGGCATAAGGATTTCTTTGATGATTGAGAATGCATGTGTAGAGCCTCACAGGCTCATGATCACCATCAGTGCCATGTAACACTGTAGCAGAAGAAAGAATATCCTGTAGGGAAGCTGGGCTGATTCTAGAACAAATGCTGGAAGTTGCTTTATATAAATTATTGATATCAATGCCTTTATCATTTGGCCAATTCTCTTTCTCCTGTTAAAAAAAAAAAAGGGGGTCTAAGGGGAGAATGATGCCCCGGTTATGTATCAGATTGAACTTTGTGCTTGTTAAGGTTCTGTGAACACAGTCATTAAGTGTCATGTTAATAACACTTCTATGGGATTCGTTACGGGAGACTTTAATCTGTCTGTTTTTAGCCATCTGTGAATACCCAGAAAATTCATTTGATCTAATGTATGCATTACAAAATCCTTTACAAGTTGCTGTTGGTGGTTGTCACTGTCCTTTAGGTTGACATTAATAGGAAACCTGAAAAAGGAAAATGACAGGGATGTCTTGGGCTTTGTGGCTCTGGGGGATTTTCCATCTTCATTTACAATGGCTTAAGGCCATTTAAGACTATGAGCAAGGTATTGTGCTGATGGTTGCGTGGTTCTTCAGTTTTATCCCCACAAGGTAGGTCTCCAGCGGGCAATGGAACCAGTGACTAGAGTCCCTGTCCTGACTGTCAATTCTGAATGCGGTGTTTTGGAAGGTCAGGGCCGTGGGCTATCTACCGCTTTGTATGGCAATCTGAGAACCTCAGAGCTTTTGAATTTTGTATAATTTTCTTCTATATTTTGAACACATAAAATCTGAGGAGAGCTTCTCAGTAATTCTAGGATCCAGCTTAGGATAACTTCTTATGGATCCAGACCTGCTCCCAGGGGCTGCACTGGGACAGGGTGGGGATGGATGGGTGGGTTGTCAATGCCACTTCAAGGGAAGCTCAAGAGAAAGAAGTGAACACTGTTGTGTGGCCCATAATGGATACACATGGAGCTCATTGGGTCATCTTAAGAAAAGGAGTAGCCAGGCAGCCATAGGCCCAGGAAGGAAGGAAGGAAGGAAGGAAGGAAGAGAGGGAGAAAGGGAGGGAGGGAGAGGGAAGGGGGAAGGGAGGGAGGAAGGTATGGAGAAAGATTTTAGAAGAGAGCAGTAGCCTTGCCTCACCAGGGAAACTGGAAGAGGTTGAAGCTTCTAAGGGTGCTCAGATGTTGGGAAGCAGAACCTGGAGAAATTCTGCTAGCAGGTGACAGCCCAGCTAGGCCTCTTTTAGGCTGATTGTATTTGAGTTACCTTCATCTTGTTTGTTTTTGTTTCTTGATGCACACACCTCTAACTCCCCACACCTGGGATTGTATCATGCCAACTCTTGTTATTATGGGCACTTTCCCTGTCTCTCCCCGACTCCCGCTCCTCAGCAGTTGCTCTGCTTGGTGCTGAGTTCACTCAAGCAGGAAGCACAGATCAGGAGCTCAGAAGGGCTGTTTGAGCCAGAGGAGTAGTGGTGAGCCACTGGCTCTGGACTAGGAATTGGGAGATTTAGGTTTAGTTTTTGCTTTTCTACTACTCTGTATGAGCTTGGACAAATAATTGATTTTAACAAAATTTTACTGAGATAATTGTATTTTCACATATAGTTGTAAAATATAACAGAAAGAGATCCTTTGTCTCCTTCATGCAGTTTCCCCCAACAGTTACATCTTGCAAAATGATAGCATAATATCACAGTCAACATAATGACATTGACATAATCCCCTGATCTTATTCAGATGCCCCCACTTTTACTTGTGCCCATGTATACATTTATGTGTATGTGTAATTAGTTATACACAATTTTATCACATGTGACACTGTGATAATCCACTGGCACAGTCAGGATACTGAATAGTTCCATCCCCAGAAGGATCCCTCATGTTGTGCTTTTATAACCACACCCGCCTCCCTCCCATGCTCACCGTCCCTCATTCATAAACTTTGGCAACCACTAATCTGTTCTAAACTTCTCTTTCTAACATATTTTCATTTCAAAATGTTATATAAATGGAATCATACAGTATGTAACCTTTTGGGGTTGGCTTTTTTCACTCAGCATAATCCCTAGACATTCATCCAAGTAGTTGTGGGTATCAATAGTTTGTTCCTTTGTATTGCTGAGTAGTATTCCATGGTGTGTATGCACCATAATTTGTTTAACCATTCACCTTTTGAAGGACAGCTGGCCTGTAGCTAGTTATTGGGTTTTGGGTGAACATAAGTCATCATTTCTCTAGGATAAATGCCCAAGAATACGATTGATGGCTCATGTGTTAAATGCATGCATAGTTTTATAAGAAAATGTCAAACCGTTTTCCAGAGAGGCTGTGTCAATTTACATTCCCACCAGCAATGTATGGGTGACCCAGTTGCTCCACATCCAATACCACAATAGTGACATTGTCCCTATTTTTAACTTTAGCCATTCTGATAGGTATGTAGTGATATTGTGGTTTTAATTTGCATCTTCTGATAGATAATGATGTTGAAAATCTTTTCATGTGCTTTTTGGACATCTGTGTATTTTCTTCAGTGAAATGTTTGTTCCTGACTTTTGCTCATTTTTAATTTGATTTTTGGTTGGTTGGTTTTTTTTTTTGGTTACCATTGAGTTTTGAAAATTCTCTATATATTCTTTTTTTTTTTTTTCTGCATTACACGGACCTCTCACTGCTGTGGCCTCTCCCGTTGTGGAGCACAGGCTCCGGACGTGCAGGCTCAGTGGCCATGGCTCACGGGCCCAGCCGCTCCGCGGCATGTGGGATCCTCCCGGACAGGGGCACGAACCCGTGTCCCCTGCATCGGCAGGCAGACTCTCAACCACTGCACCACCAGGGAAGCCCTCTATATATTCTTGATACTAGTTTTTTGTTAGATATGTGGTTTGCAGATATTTTCTTCCAGTCTGTAACTTGTCTTTTCTCCTCTTCACATATTTAAAAGAAATAACAACTTCATTGAGACATAATCCACATAAATATAATTTATCCATTTAAAGTGTACAATTCAGTGGTTTTTATTATATGCACAGAGGGATTCAACCATCATCACAGTCAACTTTAGAACATTTTCATCACCCCAAAGTGAAGCTCTGTACTTCACATGGGCTTTTGCAGAGCAAAAGCTTTACATTTTGATGGAGTCCAATTTATTAATTTTTCCTTCTAAGGATGATCTAAGAACTCTCTGTCTAGTCCTGGATCCCAAAGATTTTCTCCTATTTTCCTAATAATGTTGTAGTTTTACATTTTATGATTAAGTCCACCCATTCATACATTTTGAAGTAATTTTTATATAAGAAGTAAGGCTTAGGTTACGATTGTTTGTTTGTTTGTTTTGCCTATGGATGTCCAATTGCTCCAGCATCTCCTCCATTGAATTGCTTTGCATCTTTGCCAAAAATCAGTTAGGCTTCTTCATGGGTGTCTGTTTCTGGGTTCTCTACTCTGTTCCATTGATCTATGTGTCTGTGATTTTAATTTAAGCTTTTTAAAATGCAATTAGCCTATCTGGAAAATGGGGTTAGGAATACCTCCTCTCCTACTCCCAGGTTTTTAAGTAAAGCAACTATGATCGTGTGAAAGTACATGCTGTTATTGGGAAAAACACATTTCACTCATTCCCTTTAAATTCTTTCAGCTTATCTGGTTGGCATTGTTCAGTTTTCATATTCATATACTGGGAACCATGACGAGTTACCACTGAGTTATGGATGTGGGAAATGTCCACTTTTTGGAGTCTTTGCAGCAAAATTAGAACACTTGCCCAGCTTCCATCTGTAGCCCTTTTGCAGGATCTCTGGATTCCTCCCACCACCCCTGTTTGGGTAGGTTTGGAAATGCAAGCTCAATTTAATAAGCAAAGTATAACATAAGTGAGAGCTGATGTCCCCTAATCACTTGACAAATGAAAACAGTTGAGGATTAGGCAGTTTGGAAATATCCAGGCCATTCTGAATTCTTGAAAGGCTACAAGACCAATCCTTCCCTCTGCACCTTTGTTCATCCTGCCTTCCCATTCTGCTCGCTTATCTCCTCTGTCTACTTACATGCTACATACCCTGAAAGACCTGCTTATCACCTTGAGAGGTAAGTCTGTTCCATCTGCTAACTAGACAGAGGGTGCCTCAGTGGAAGTGAAGGTGATTGTATTCATCTCTGTAATTTCAGTCTGGCATGGTGACTGGAGAATAGCAGGTGCTCGTTGAATCCAGCTTTCTTTGATCCCTTTTCCTTCTAAACTCCTATCATCATTCTTACTGACGTTTAATCATGTGTTGTGTGTATGATTATGTTTCTTGCTGATGGTTTTTTCTTCAACAATAAATGAGAGAGTCTCTTGAAGTTAAGAACTATGTAGTTTTTACGTTCTCTTTCCCCAGAGAGGCTAGTGCCGGCTGGGCAGGTTCTGAATACATGCACAATACCTTATGCCTAATGAAATATCACAGTTGAATTTACTGTCACATTTTTGAGAAGCGAAAGTTCCAGAGCTTTAGCTCAAAAGCCGAGAGGCCCAAAGTGACATCTCAGAGAGGAGTTATATGGGATAGATGTGTGATGAGAGAGTTCTCTTTTGGGGGCAGAGATTTAGGTGGAGGATTAGAGAGCAAAATTTAGATGTTTGAAATGTATAGTCCAAAAAGGCAGGTAGACCTACAGAGGACAGTATCTCAGGTTGACAATATTAAACCAAAAAGAGCTGCCTAGGAAAATTAATAGCCTTAAGAGAGCAGAAGTGGGCAGATGCAAAAGTTAAGCCAAGACTGGCTTGTCAGCATTGGTGGATGATTATAGTCCCAGGACAGGGGAGAAAGTCACAGAGGGCAGGACTTGCCACGGCTGCAGTCAAAGGTCCAGGAAAGGTCCAGGGAAAGAACTTATAATTTATGTTATTGTCAAACCTCATTTCACTGGAATGTTTTAGAAAGTGGAATTTCTGGCTAGTTAAAATGTTAATTAAAGCTTATTTAGAAAAGATTTACTTTGATGTTGAAATGTTAATGCCTTATTAATCACAGTTAAGTGATTGTGAAACAGTGATGAGTAAATGAGTTTCTTAGAACCTAAAGGTCACTGAGGGGCTTACTGATGTCACAATAGAAAATGCAGGAGATTGGGTGGATCTGAGTTCATATCAACACTCACCATCTACCATGGAAGTTACTTTTTTTTAGTTTATTTTTTACACTGTGGTAAAACATAGATAACTGAAAATGTACCATTTTAACTACTTTAAGTGTACATGTCAGTGGCCTTGAATACATTTAGACATTGTTGTACAACCATCACTACTATCTATGGATCTCCCGAAATTTTTTCATCTTTCCAAACTGAACCTCTGTACTAATTAAACAATAACTCCCCATAATTTCCCTCCCCTGCCAGCCCTTGGCAACCACCATTCTACTATCTGTCTCTGTGAATTGGACTACTCTAGGTGCCTCATGTTAGAGGAATCATACAGTATTTGTACCCTTGTTGACTGGCTATTTCACTTAACGTAACGTTCTCAAGTTTGATTCCTGTTGTAGCGTATGTCAGAATACCCTGCCTTTTTAAGACTGAATAATATTCCATCGTATGTGTATACTGATTTTCTTTATCTATTCATCTGTCGATGGACAGGAAGTTAGTTTTTAAAATAAATCTCAGTGTTAGAATTTACCGCCCCCCCCCCGCGAAAAAATGAGTATGGGAAAACAGTAGGTAAAAATTATTTGCTTCTGCGTGCTGCTTCCTTGTCACTTTACTCTAGTGGGTGCGTAATTAAGATATTTTACAAGGTGAGGGCAGGGATGAGGTTAGAGTCATGGCTTTCCCCAGCCAGTGGAATTAAATAAGCCATAACTGAAAATGAGAGGAACTAGAGTTTTGACCTTTTATGAACATCATATCTTTCATTGTAAATAGGATTGAAGAAAACAAAATAACACTTATTGTGATGCGGGGACATGGCAGGTATTATGCTTGACGTTCATCCCACATTCTGAGTTATTCCTTCCTTTTTTTTTTTTTAACATCTTTATTGGGGTATAATTGCTTTACAATGGTGTGTTAGTTTCTGCTTTATAACAAAGTGAATCAGCTATACATATACATATATCCCCATATCTCTTCCCTCTTGTGTCTCCCTCCCTCCCACCCTCCCTATCCCACCCTGCTAGGTGGTCACAAAGCACTGAGCTGATCCCCCTGTGCTCTGCGGCTCCTTCCCACTAGCTGTCTATTCTACGTTTGGTAGTGTATATATGTCCATGCCACCCTCTCACTTTGTCCCAGCTTACCCTTCCCCCTCCCCGTGTCCTCAAGTCCATTCTCTACGTCTACATCTTTATTCCTGTCCTGCCCCTAGGTTCCTCAGAGCCTTTTTTTTTTAGATTCCATATATATGTGTTAGCATACGGTATTTGTTTTTCTCTTTCTGACTTACTTCACTCTGTATGACAGACCCTAGGTCCGTCCACATCACTACAAATAACTCAATTTCATTTCTTTTTATGGCAGAGTAATATTCCATTGTAGATATGTGCCACATCTTCTTTATTCATTCATCTGTCGGTGGACACTTAGGTCGCTTCCATGTCCTGGCTATTGTAAATAGTGCTGCAATGAACATTGTGGTACATGTCTCTTTTTGAATTATGGATTCTCAGGGTATATGCCCAGTAGTGGTATTGCTAGGTCATATGGTAGTTCTATTTTTATTTTAAGGAAACTCCATACTGTTCTCCATAGTGGCTGTATCAATTTACATTCCCACCTTAGTGCAAGAGGGTTCCCTTTTCTCCACACCCTCCAGCATTTGATTATAGATTTTCTGATGATGCCCATTCTGACTGGTGTGAGGTGATACCTCATTGTAGTTTTGATTTGCATTACTCTAATAATTAGTGACGTTAAGCAGCTTTTCATGTGCTTCTTGGCCATCTGTATATCTTCTTTGAAGAAATGTCTATTTAGGTCTTCTGCCTACTTTTGGATTGGGTTGTTTGTTTTTTTAATATTGAGCTGCATGAGCTGTTTATGTTTTTTGGAGATTAATCCTTTGTCCGTTGATTTGTTTGCAAATATTATCTCCCATTCTGAGGGTCGTCTTTCATCTTGTTTGTGTTTCTCTTTGCTGCAAAAACTTTTAAGTTTCATTAGGTCCGACTTGTTTATTTTTGTTTTTATTTCCATTACTCTAGGAGGTGGATCAAAAAAGATCTTGCTGTGATTTATGTCAAAGAGTATTCTTCCTATGTTTTCCTCTAAGAGTTTTATAGTGTCCGGTCTTACATTTAGGTCTCAATCCATTTTGAGTTTATTTTTGTGTATGGTGTTAGGGAGTGTTCTAATTTCATTCTTTTACATGTATCTGTTCAGTTTTCCCAGCACCACTTATTGAAGAGACTGTCTTTTCTCCATTGTATATCCTTGCCTCCTTTGTCATAGATTAGTTGAACATAGGTGTGCGGGTTTATCTCTGGGCTTTCTATCCTGTTCCATTAGTCTATATTTCTATTTTTGTGCCAGTACCATATTGTCTTGATCACTGTAGCTTTGTAGTATAGTCTAAAGCCAGGAAGTCTGATTCCTCCAGCTCTGTTTTTTTTCCCTCAAGACTGCCTTGGCTATTCGGGGTCTTTTGTGTCTCCATACGAATTTTAAGATTTTTTGTTCTAGTTCTGTAAAAAAAGCCAGTGGTAATTTGATAGGGATTGCATTGAATCTCTAGATTGCTTGGGGTAGTATAGTCATTTTCACAAGATTGATTCTTCCAATCCAAGAACATGGTATATCTCTCCATCTGTTTGTATCATCTTTAATTTCTTTCATCAGTGTCTTGTAGTTTTCTGCATACAGGTCTTTTGTCTCCCTAGGTAAGTTTATTCCTAGGTATTTTATTCTTTTTGTTGCAATGCTAAATGGGAGTGTTTCCTTAATTTCTCTTTCAGGTTTTTCATCATTAGTGTATAGGAATGCAAGAGCTTTCTGGGCATTAATTTTATATCCTGCAACTTTACCAGATTCATTGATTAGCTCTAGTAGTTTTCTGGTAGCATCTTTAGGATTCTCTATGTATAGTATCATGTCATCTGCAAACAGTGACAGCTTTACTTTTTCTTTTCCAATTTGAATTCCTTTTATTTCTTTTTCTTCTTTGATTTCCAAGGCTAGGACTTCCAAAACTCTGTTAAATAATGGTGGCGAGAGTGGACATCCCTGCCTTGTTCCTGATCTTAGAGAAAATGGTTTCAGTTTTTCACCATTGAGAATGATGCTGGCTGTAAGTTTGTCGTAATTGGCCTTTATTATGTTGAGGTAGGTTCCCTCTATGCCCACTTTCTGGAGAGTTTTTAATCATAAATGGGTGTTGAATTTTGTCAAAAGCTTTTTCTGCATCTATTGAGATGATCATATGGTTTTTATTCTTCAGCTTGTTAATACGGCATATCAACGTGGATTGATTTGCATATGTTGAAGAATACTTACATTCCTGGGATAAATCCCTCTTGATCATGGTGTATGATCTTTTTAATGTGTTGTTGGATTCTGTTTGCTAGTAATTTGCTGAGGATTTTTGCATCTATATTCATCAGTGATATTGGTCTGTAATTTTCTTTTTTTGTAGTATCTTTGTCTGGTTTTGGTATTGGTGATGGTGGCCTCATAGGATGAGTTCCTTCCTCTGCAACTTTTAGAAGAGTTTGAGAAGGATAGGTGTTAGCTCTTCTCTAAATGTTTGATAGAATTCACCTGTGAAGCCATCTGGTCCTGTACTTTTGTTTGTTGGAAGATTTTTAATCACAGTTTCAATTTCATTACTTGTGATTGCTCTGTTCATATTTTCTGTTTCTTCCTGGTTCAGTCTTGGAAGGGTATTTCTTTCTAAGAATTTCTCCATTTCTTCCAGGTTGTCCATTTTATTTGCATAGAGTTGCTTGCAGTTGTCTCTTAGGATGCTTTGTATTTCTTTGGTGTCTGTTGTAACTTCTCCTTTTTCATTTCTAATTTTATTGATCTGAGTCCTCTCCCTCTTTTTCCTGATGAGTCTAGCTAATGGTTTGTCAATTTTGTTTATCTTCTTACAGAACCAGCTTTTAGTTTTATTGATCTTTGCTATTGTTTTCTTTGTTTCTATTTCATTTATTTCTGCTCTTATCTTTATGATTTCTTTCCTCCTGCTAACCTTGGATTTTGTTAGTTCTTCTTTCCCTAGTTCCTTTAGGTGTAAGGTTAGATTATTTCATATTTTTCTTGTTACTTGAGGTAGGCTTGTATTGCTATAAACTTCCCTCTTAGAACTGCTTTTGCTGCATCCCATAGGTTTTGGATCATCATGTTTTTGTTGTAATTTGTCTCTAGGTATTTTTTTATTTCCTCTTTGATTTCTTCAGTGAACTCTTGGTTATTTAGTAACGTACTGTTTAGCCTCCATGTGTTTGTATTTTTTACGTTTTTTCCTCTGTAATTGATTTCTAATCTCGTAGTGTTGTGGTCAGAAAAGATGCTTGATATGATTTCAATTTTCTTAAATTTACTGAGGATTGATTTGTGATGCAAGATGTGATCTCTCCTGGAGAATGTTCCCTGTGCACTTGAGAAGAAAGTGTAATCTGCTGTTTTTGGATGGAATGTCCTATAAATATCAATTAAATCTATCTGGTCTATTGTGTCATTTAAAGCTTGTGTTTCCTTATTAATTTTCTGTTTAGATGCTGTGTCCATTAGTGTAAGTGAGGTGTTAAAGTCCCCCACTGTTACTGTGTTACTGTTCATTTCCTGTTTTATAGCTGTTAGCAGTTGCCTTATGTATTGAGGTGCTCCAGTGTTGGGTCATATATGTTTGTAATCATTATATCTTCTTCTTTGATTGATCCCTTGATCATTATGCAGTGTTCTTCCTTGTCCCTTGTAACATTCTTTATTTTAAAGTCTATTTTGTCCAATATGAGTATTGCTGCTCCAGCTTTCTTTTGATTTCCATTTGCATGGAATATCTTTTTCCATCCCCTCACTTTCTGTTTGTATGTGTGTGTGTGTCTGAAGTGGGTCTCTTGTACATAGCATATATATGGGTCTTCGTTTTGTATCAGTTCAGCACGTCTGTGTCTTTTGGTTGGAGCATTTAATCCATTCACGTTTAAGGTAATTATCGATACATATGTTCCTATTGCGATTTACTTAATTGTTATGTATTTGTTTTTGTAGGTCCTTTTCTTCTCTTGTGTTTCCCACTTAGAGAAGTTCCTTTAGCATTTGTTGTAGAGCTGGTTTGGTGGTGCTGAATTCTCTTAGCTTTTGCTTTTCTGTTAAGCTTTTGATTTCTCTGTCGAATCTGAATGAGATCCTTGCTGGGTAGAATAATCTTGGTTGTAGGTTCTTCCCTTTCATCACTTTAAATATATCATGCCGCTCCCTTCTGGCTTGTAGACTATCTGCTGAGAAATCAGCTGTTAACCTTATGGGAGTTTCTTCTATGTTATTTGTCGTTTTTCCCTTGTTTCTTTCAATAATTTTTCTTTGTTTTTAATTTTTGTCACTTTGATTACTATGTGTCTTGGCATAATTTCTCCTTGGGTTTATCCAGCCTGGGACTCTGTGTGCTGCCTCGACTTGGGTGGCTATTTTCTTTCCCATGGTAGGGAAGTTTTTGACTATAATCTCTTCAAATATTTTCTCGGGACTTTTTTCTCTCTCTTCTCCTTCAGGGACCCCTATAATGCAAATTTTGTTACATTTAATGTTGTCCCAGAGTTCTCTTAGGCTGTCTTCATTTCTTTTCATTCTTTTTTCTTTATTCTGTTACACTGCAGTGAATTCCACCATTCTGTCTTCTAGGTCAGTTATCCATTCTTCTGCCCCAGTTATTCTGCTATTGATTACTTGTAGCATATTTCTCATTTCAGTTATTGCATTATTCATCTCTGTTTGTTTGTTCTTTAGTTCTTCTAGGTGTTTGTTCTTTAATTCTTCTAGGTCTTTGTTAAACATTTCTTGCATCTTCTCGATCTTTGCATCCATTCTTTTTCCGAGGTCCTGGATCATCTTCACTATCATTATTCTGAATTATTTTTCTGGAAGATTTCCTATCTCCCTTCATTTAGTTCTTTTTCTGGGTTTTATCCTGTTCCTTAATCTCGTACATAGCCCTCTGAAGTTTCATCTTGTCTATGTTTCTGTGATTGTGGTTTTTGTTCCACACACTGAAGGATTGTAGTTCTTCTTCCTTCTGCTCTCTGCCGTCTGGTGGATGTGGCTATCTAAGAGGCTTGTGCCCCTCATTGTAGTTTTGATTTGCGTTTCTCTACTGATTAGTGAGGTTGAGCATCCTTTCATATGTTTGTTGGCAATCTGTATATCTTCTTTGGAGAAACGCATATTTACGTCTTCTGCCCATTTTTGGATTGGATTTTTTGGTTTTTTGATATTGAGCTGCATGAGCTGCTTGTATATTTTGGAGATTAATACTTTGTCAGTTGCTTTGTTTGCAAATATTTTCTCCCATTCTAAGGGCTGTCTTTTCATCTTGTTTATGGTTTCCTTTGCTGTGCAAAAGCTTTTAAGTTTCATAAGGTCCCATTTGTTTATTTTTGTTTTTATTTCCATTTCTCTAGGAGGTGGGTCAGAAAAGATCCTGCTGTGATTTTTTTTAACATCTTTATTGGAGTATAATTGCTTTACAATGGTGTTAGTTTCTTCTTTATAACAAAGTGAATCAATTATACATATACATATGTTCCCATATCTCCTCCCTCTTGCGTCTCCCTCCCTCCCACCCTCCCCGTCCCACCCATCCAGGTGATCACAAAGCACTGAGCTGATCTCCGTGTGCTATGCAGCTGCTTCCCACTAGCTGTCTATTTTACGTTTGGTAGTGTACATATGTCCATGCCACTCTCTCACTTTCTCACAGCTTACCCTTCCCCCTCCCCATATCCTCAAGTCCATTCTTTAGTAGGTCTGTGTCTTTATTCCTGTCAGGCCCCCAGGCCCTTCACGACACTGCATTTTTTCTTAGATTCCGTATATATGCGTTAGCATATGGTATTTGTCTTTCTCTTTCTGACTTACTTCACTCTGTATGACAGACTCTAGGTCCATCCACCTCACTACAAATAACTCCATTTCATTTCTTTTTATGGCTGAGTAATATTCCATTGCATATATGTGCCACATCTTCTTTATCCACTCATCCGATGATGGACACTTAGGTTGTTTCCATCTCCTGGCTATTGTAAATAGAGCTGCAATGAACATTTTGGTACATGACTCTTTTTGAATTATGGTTTTCTCAGGGTATATGCCCAGGAGTGGAATTGCTGGGTCATATGGTAGTTCTATTTGTAGTTTTTTAAGGAACCTCCATACTGTGCACCATAGTGGCTGTACCAATTCCCATTCCCACCAGCAGTGCAAGAGTGTTCCCTTTTCTCCACAGCCTCTCCAGCATTTATTGTTTCTAGATTTTTTGATGATGGCCATTCTGACCGGTGTGAGATGATATCTCATTGTAGTTTTGATTTGCATTTCTCTAATGATTAATGATGTTGAGCGTTCTTTCATGTGTTTGTCGGCAGTCTGTATATCTTCTTTGCAGAAATGTCTTTTTAGGTCTTCTGCCCATTTTTGGATTGGGTTGTTTGTTTTTTTGTTATTGAGATGCATGAGCTGCTTGTAAATTCTGGAGATTAATCCTTTGTCAGTTGCTTCATTTGCAAATATTTTCTCCCATTCTGAGGGTTGTCTTTTGGCCTTGTTTATGGTTTCCTTTGCTGTGCAAAAGCTTTGAAGTTTCATTAGGTCCCATTTGTTTATTTTTGTTTTTATTTCCATTTCTCTAGGAGATGGGTCAAAAAGAATCTTG
>RJWK010036401.1:0-21747 GCA_004363435.1 Platanista minor | reverse complement strand
TTGGAAACTTCCATGTGGCCTCTTCTGTAAACTTGATTTGCTTGAGCTTTCACCCGCGGCATCATGTTCTGCTGATTTTGCTTTCCCTCCTTCCCTTTAATAGTCATGCCATTTCCTCTTCACAAAAGAAAGGCATACATTTCACACATTCAAAATCTTGTTTTATTGCCCCAGAGTATGAAAGCCTCTGGGGCACCAAATAAAGGAACAGTTGGAAATATTGGGGTCCCTTATTTAAGGATAAGTGACAGCGTCTGGGCCCAGAGGGAAGGTACACTCAAAGTCAATTTGCTCTTCAGCCCACAGGCCCTGGCTCCCCAGGAGAAAGAGTGATCAAGTGAAGGAATGAGGGGAGAAAGAGGAGATTCTTGGAGTTAGATATCATCATTTCTGAGGACATCTTTAACTGGACACCAAGATTTCTGTCTCTAAGAATTACATGGCAGATGCAGAAGAAACAAAAGACAGAATCCATGTTACTCACTATTTCCTGAGCATAGAAGACGATGACCAAGGTCCAGGTGATTTTTGGTTTGTTGTATCTTTCTTTTGTGGTCTAATGGCTTTGTGGTGACCTGAAAAAAAAAAAAAATCAGTTCAACTAAAAGAAGTATAAATTGGGGATAATGGGGTTCTGGGGAGAAATTAACTTAGACTCTGAATTCAAAATCAGGACAAAGTGGGATCAGGAATATATCGTTCATAGGGGTCACATCAAGTGACTAATATTGGAAGATAATGTGTGACTGTGGTGGGCCTTGTGGGTTACATCAGCTGTCACTTTACATTATCTCTGGCAGACATCACAACCCAAGAAACATGAAAAGCTCCGTGGTATGTGCTGACTGAGGAAAAAAGCAGACCAGCTTCTTGAGAGATTCAATGGTTTATGTCACTTAGGTGAATGGAATGATACTCCTAACAGCATCAATAACTCTTAGGGGCTCCCCACTAGCCAGAGTACCACTGGCCTGGTACCAGTTGAGCATCTAAAAGAAAGATGAGTGCAGCTGAGTGAAGAACATTACCTATATAGCTATATAAAATTCCATGAGTTTATAGTCATACTCAAAAAAGCCAGTTACAAGGTAAATAAGTACTAGGGATGTAATGTACAACATGGTGACTATAGCTAACACTGCTATATGATATATAGGAAAGTTGTTAAGAGTAAATCCTAAGAGTTCTCATCACAGGGAGAAAATCTTTTTCCTTTCTTTCTTTTCTTTTTACTGTATCTACATGAGAGAAGATGGATGTTAGCTGAACCTATTGTGGTAGTCATCTTGCAATATATGTAAATCATACCATCATGCTATACATCTAAAACTTATACAGTGATATATGTCAATTATTTCTCAATAAAACTGGAACAAAAAACCATTGGAGTTTGATAGAAATCAAATATTTGACCTTTGAAATGATGAAGTAACATAATCAAACCTATGTTTTGGGGAACAGTGGTGGAGATTCACTCTGAGTTTAAGAAATAGATTCAGTGTGAAATAATTCAAGCTTCACAGATAACAGATCAATACTCCTTGACCATAAATTACACTCATATATGAACCACCTCTGCAGGGTGAGCCACCATTGTCATTTTTATGACATCCTCCAGCCTGTTTTCAGTGTACTGGAATTCTTTACATTTTGGTGTCTACAGGCCAGCTTTCTTCTTTTTTACGTGATGCAATGAACACCAAATTATATATGTGTGATAATTTAATAATTCACGTGTCGATGAATATTTAGATATTCTTGTTATTACAAACCATGTGACATTAAACATTCTTGTTAATGGCTTTTTGTGAAATTGTATCTGTATTGCTTCAGAGTGGCCACAATCCCTTCCTCAGGTTTGATAATTTGCTCAAAAACTCACAGAACTCAGGAAACCACTTTTCTTAATTTACAGATTTATTTACTTACATTTACATGATACAACTCAGGAACGTCAAATGGAAGAGACGCATAGAGCAAGGTATGGGGGTGTGTCACCCTTCCAGTATCTCAGTGTGTTCACCAACTTGGAAACTTGCCAAACCTGTAGTTTTGGGGTTTTTTTGAAGGTTTCATTACTTAGGCATGATTGGTTAAATCATTGGCCATTGGTGATTGAACTCAGTCTCCAGCCCTTCTCCCCTCTCTGGAGGTTTCATCACATGGTTTTTTCCCCTAGCAACCAGCCCCCATCCCGAAGCTGTCTGGGTGCCCTCCCCCTACCTGTCATGTCATTAGCATACAAAAAACACTTATTGGTGTGGAGATTCTAAGTGTTTTAGGAGCTAGGGTACCAGGAACCAGGGACAAAGACCAAATGTTTATTTTTGTATCATATCATTGCTGAGTACTTTGTTTCACAGTCTATCATGTGGCTGCAATCAAGGTGTAAGCCCTAGGATGGGGTCTGATCTGAAGGCTCAAGTGGGGAAGGATGCACTTCTGAGCTCACTTACATGGTTGTTGGCTGAATTCATTTCCAGAACTCAAATGAGATCCTCAGTTTCTACCTGTCTGCTCATGTAAGACCACTGAGTTCCTTGTCACGTGGGCCCCCCAACATGCCATCTTGTTCATCAAAGTCATCAAAGAACAGATTCTATTAGCAAGCTGGAAATCATATATAGCCTAATTTAAAAGGGGTATCTCATCACTTTTGCTCTATTTTTTTTTTTTTTTTTTTTGTAGAAACAATTCAGCCCATGCTCAAGGGAAGGGTACCTCACAGGGGCATGAATACCTAGTATGTAATAAGGAATTTGGCTGACTTTTATCTCTGATTCCTGGGAGGTAACTGCTAAACCCTTGGAATTACCCATGTGATAAGAGTGTCTGTTTTTCATCTTGGACCGCTGGGACCACGCTTTATAGTTTATGCTATGAGGTGACTCATGTGGGCCCTAGATGATTTGTGCTAATGAGATAACTCAAGATGAGGGCTGTCCATGCCAAAAAGACCAACCATGTGATTAGAGGCTTGTGGCTTTGAGCCATATGTAACCAGTCTAGCCTCCAGGAAGGGGGAAGGACCTGCATTCAGCCATGTGGTCAGTGATTCAATAAATCATGCATATATAATGAAGCTTCAATAAAATCTCTGGACACTGAAGTTCAGGCGAGCTTCCTTGGTTGGCAGTACTCCTGAGGACTGTCACACAATGTGGCTGGGAGAAGATAATGCTGTCCAGGACTCCATGACGAGAGTCATGTGTTTCAATACCAAGTGGCCTTCATGTCTGACCTTTCTGGCACAAAAATAAGAACTTTGAAGATAATATTCCATTTTTTTTCTGAGTTCTATTGTTTCTGTTGTAGGTAATCTGTCTTTTGTCTCTGGATGCTTTTATAGTTTCCCTTCATATTTTGCGTATTATAGTTTTAGTCTGATGGGCCTACATATAGACTTCATGCTTGAAATTTGTTGGGATTCCTGAGCCTGAAGTTCAGAGCGTTTAATCAGTTTTGAAATTTTCACCTTTAGATCTTTGGATACTGCTTCTCCAATACTATATTTTCTCTTTGTTTTTGTTTTCTAATCTTCCTAATCAACTTTAATTGTCTTTTTTTTGCTGTGGATGTATCTTGTATAGTTTCTGGGGTTTTTTACATTTATTAAAAATACTCTTGGGGCTTCACTGGTGGCACAGTGGTTGGGAGTCTGCCTGCCGATGCAGGGGACATAGGTTCGTGCCCCGGTCTCGGGGGATCCCACATGCCGCGGAGCGGCTGGGCCTGTGGGCCATGGCCGCTGAGCCTGCGCGTCTGGAGCCTGTGCTCCACAGCGGGAGGGAACAGTGGAACAGTGAGAGGCCTGCGTACCGCAAAAAAAAAAAAATACTCTTGTAAGTTCTGGATGTGGAGGCTGTTCATGGTTGATTCTCATATTGGCTGTGAAGTTTCATGGTAATGTAGGAATACTTTATTTGTCCTGATATCATTTGCATATTTTTAGTATGCAAATGGAAATAGGAGCTAAAATATGTCGATAGAAAGATAGGATTTTGCTTCTACTGAAATGTATTTGAGAAAAGTATATAGATGCAGGCTATACAGTGAAAATTAGAACACCTTCTCTCATACTTCTTCCATATTGATAAAAAGAATTCCCATCATATTAAACTGGACTCTATTATTACAGGAATTGCTGACACTGGAGGATGTGGCTGTGGAGTTCAACTGGGAGGAGTGGCAGCTCCTGGATGCTGCCCAGAAAGACCTATACCGGGATGTGATGTTGGAGAACTTTAACAATTTGGTGTCACTGGGTAAGGACAGCTCCCTGTGTCACTTAGAGGTGCCCAGTCACTGGCCTTTTCTCCATCACCTGATGAAAGCTTTGCAGTCACTGTGGTCTTCCAAAGAGTTAGATTTTCAGTCCCCTGTCTGGCCCCAAGCAAAAGGGTATAATCTCCTGTACACTGAAGGAGAACTTTTACTTTGCATACAAGAAATTTTGTCTCTAAAATGCAGTATTTTCCCATCTTGACATACTGTACCTCAGTCCTTGTATCTAATTCTTCAATCATTTCTCATGAACAGGGTATCAAGCTACCAAACCAGATACACTCTCCAAGTTGGAACATAGAAAAGAACCATGCATAATAGAAAATGAAATTCAGAATAGAACCCATCCAGGTGAGTGAGGGAGAACCAGCAAGGGGAGTGGTCAGGGAGGTCATATTCTAGTCATTAAGAGAAGGAGTCACAGCTGTGAGGCCCCCACAACAGCTGCTCCACATATTCATCTCCCCAGATGAGCACTCCTTCTTTGTGGGTATTTAGCTTTAAATATATTCCTTGTCTCTTCTTGGATCTGATATTTATTTCCTCTTACATCTTTATAATTTTGTACTGGGATCATATGGTAGACAATAAGGATCCAGTCCCCCCACTATATATCATCTTTTAAGCACTTTCATTCCATTTTTCCTAGGAATTGGGAAAGTTGACAGTCATCTGCCAGAGCACTCTCAAGACCAAAGATTTCCAAAGAGCCTGCAACCATGCAGTGAACAGAATGCATTTAGAAAGAGTGTTCATCTGAGCAAAACACGTTTAGCCCTAATACAAAATCATACATTTGACTTATGTAAAAAAGCTTGGAAATCAAGCTTAAGTTTAGTTAACCAGAAGAGAAGATATGAAATAAAGAACCCTGTGGAGTTTAATGGAGATAAGAACTTCTTTCTACATGGTGATCGTGAACACTTGTATTCTGGAATTGAATTTCCTGAAAGTATAAAACACATCATTGCTAAGTTCCAAGTCCTTAAGCATCAGAGGACTCACATCATAGAGAAATCCCAGGCCTGCGTTGAAAGTGAGAAAACATGCATCAGGAAATCTCAGCTTATTTCTCATGAGAGCCTTCATATAGGAGACAAGCTCCATCAGTGTGATCTGTGTGAGAAATCCTCCAGATATGTCGTGTTCACTAAACATCAGAAAACTCAAACACGAGACAAACCCCATTTAACCAGTGGATGCAGAAAAGTCTCTACTGTGAAGAGCAGTCCCACTGTATATCAGCAAACCCAAACAGGAGAGAAATCCTATGTGTGCAGTGAGTGTGGAAAAGGCTTCACAGTGAGGCGATATCTGATTGCACATCAGCGAACTCACAGTGGAGAGAAACCTTATGTGTGCAGTGAATGTGGAAAAGGCTTCACTGTGAAGAGCAATCTCATTGTGCATCAGCGCACTCACACAGGGGAGAAACCCTATGTATGCAGTGAGTGTGCGAAAGGCTTCACCATGAAGCGCTATCTTGTTGTACACCAGCGAACCCATACCGGAGAGAAACCATATTTGTGCAGTGAATGTGGGAAAGGCTTCACCGTGAAGAGTAATCTCATCGTACATCAGCGATCTCATACAGGGGAGAAATCTTACATATGCAGTGAATGTGGGAAAGGCTTCACTGTGAAACGCACTCTCATGATACATCAGCGAACTCACACGGGAGAGAAATCTTACCTATGTAACGAATGCGGGAAAGGCTTCACCACAAAGCGCACTCTTGTTATACATCAGCGAACTCACACGGGAGAGAAACCCTATGAATGTAATGAGTGTGGAAAAGCCTTCAGCCAGAAGATATGCCTCATACAACATGAGAGGTGTCATACAGGAAAGACGCCCTTCGTATGTACTGAGTGTGGAAAATCCTATTCCCACAAGTATGGTCTCATTACCCATCAGAGAATTCACACAGGAGAGAAACCCTATGAGTGCAATGAATGTGGAAAAGCCTTCACCACGAAGTCAGTACTCAATGTACATCAAAGAACTCACACAGGAGAAAGACCATATGGATGCAGTGATTGTGAGAAAGCCTTCTCCCACTTGTCAAACCTTGTTAAACATAAGAAAATGCACGTAAGAGAAATGAGTAGATTCGGTCAAGTTGGAAATTCCTTTAACAGAGAGTCACAGCTCATTACTTACGATTGAACAAGAGACCCGCTAATGCAGTGACTGGGGAAATACCTTCTGTGGCAGCTAAGACTTTGTTTAAACACCAGTGTTTCTAGCAGAGCAGAACATAATCATGGTATTGCCTGTTATCAGATGTGTGCCCTGATGAGATGAAAGGATTTGCAAAGGAGAGAAACCTGGTGAATATAGTGAATGTGGTAGTGCCTTTAGTGATCCTTACCTCACATTTTCTCTCAATGAAAACATGTTGGAAAAACTCTGATACATTCAGTGTGGAGATGCCTTGGGCAAAACTTTCTGACTTCATTGTATGTCTGAAAAGTATATACTCTATATTCTCTGACAAGTTCTGTGAATACAGAGACTAGGAAAGTCTTCAGTGGGAAGACAGACTTTATAATCAGGGATCTTCATTGATCATCAGTGAGCTCACTGTTCATAGAAATATGATTTAAAAAAAAAAAAAAAAAAGAAGGAGATATGATGACCACGGGAATGTCTTTCCCCCAGAAAGAAGACCTCAATGAGTGTCAGAGTTCACACTGGAGAAAAACTTTTAAGAGGATAGTATATATGGCAGGGTTTCAGTGATACATTCTGCCTCATCATTTGTCAGGAAATCATATAGAAATTAAAACCTTTATGAACATGCTAAAGGTAGAGCATCTTTAGTTAAATATCAGAGGACATAAAAAGGACTTAAAAAGGAATGAAGTTCTGTGAAAGTGATAAATGTTTGAGTGCTTTTTGTTACAAATCTAACCTCATCATATATCAGATAATGCACCTGAATCTCCTTTTTGGCCTTGTCAGTAATTCCATAGTTTTAAAAAGAAGTCTGCTTTTCTTATCACTGATTTTTATTGTTATATATGATGCAAGAGTGTTCTATGCCTACCCTCATATGTGATTAGCTCTTACTTTTCTTTGGCTATAAACATAATTGTAAATTTAGCATACTGAATTTCTTTAAAAGGAAACTGAATATGAACACGTACTTGCACTTGCTTAACTAAGTTTATAAATATGACCAAATAGTTTACAAAACCACCTTCAAAGTTATTTTTATAAAATTTATAATTTGAAATCATTTTAACTTATAAGAAAATGCAAAAGTAGTCCAGAGAATTCCCTAGTATACTTTCTGCAACTTATTCCAGTAAAAACATTTTATGTAACCATATTTTATTATTGAACCCAGGAAAATAACATTGGTAGTATACTGTTAACTCCTAACCTTTGGAGTTTAGATTTCACTAGATTTTACATGAATTTTTTAATCATTTTTTTTTGTAATTCTAAGGTGCTTTATTACATATATAGATTTCATTGTAACCGTCATCCCCAGGACGTACAACTGTTTTATCAACACAGACACCCTCATGCTACCTTTTTATGCTCACATCCTCTATCCAAACCTACCTCTGGCAACCACTTGTCTGTTTTCCATCAATATAATTTTGTCATTTATGAATGTTATCAAAATAATTTTTATAACTGGATTTTATATAAATAAGTTGTATTTATTTATACAAATTTACAATTTCTTATTAATGAGGAACATGTAAGCTTTTTGGTTTGTTTGGTTTTTTTTGTCCTTCAGCAAATTGCCTTTAAGACTTATTTGAGTTGTATTGTTTTATTTTTATTAGTGAGTAGTATACATACTGGATGTATTAGTTTGTTTATCAATTCACTCTTCAAAGAAGTTTGTTTTGTTTCCTGGTTTCAGCTGTTATAGGGAGAGATGCTGTAAATCGGCATCCAGGGTTTTGTGTGGACATAAATTTTCATTCCTCTGTAATAAATATTCAGGTGTGTGCTTATTAGGACATATCGTAAGTTGTGTTCAGCTTTAAAAGAAACTACCAGGGCTTCCCTGGTGGCGCAGTGGTTGAGAGTTCGCCTGCCGCTGCAGGGGACACGGGTTCGTGCCCCGGTCCGGGAAGATCCCACGTGCCGTGGAGCAGCTGGGCCCGTGAGCCGTGGCCGCTGAGCCTGCGCGTCCGGAGCCTGTGCTCCGCAACGGGAGAGTCCACAACAGTGAGAGGCCTGCATACCGCAAAAAAAAAAAGAAAAGAAAAAGAAACTACCAAACTCTCTTCCAGAGTTGCTATACCATTCGACATTCTCACCAGCAGTGTATGAAATCCACTTGTTGCACATCCTCTTCAACACTTGGTATTTTCAGTATGTTTTATTTTAGCCACTCTACTAGCAATAGATGAGAGATTCAATTGCTCTTCATCCTCGTCAGCACTTAGTATTGTCCTATCTTACATTACTTATCCTATTAGGTTTGTGGTCGTATCTGATCTTGAGCTTAACCTGCATTTCCCTCATGGCTAACAACCCTGTTAATTGTTATTATCATTATCGTCATCATTTTTGGACTTACTTATAACCGGAAATTTGTACCTTTTGATCACCTTCACCATTTCTGCCATCCCACCCCTTTCCAGCCTCTGGCAACCACAATCTGTTCATTATCTACAAGTTTGGGGGGTTTTGGATTCTACAAATAAGAGAGATCATACAATATTCGTCTTTCTTGGCCTGGCGTATTTCACTTAGCAAAATGCCCTCAATGTCGCAAATGGCAAGATTTCCTTCTTTTCATGGTTGGATAATATTCCATTGCATAAATACCACGTTTTCTTTATCCATTCATCTGTCAATAGACATTTAGGCTTTCCATGTCATGGCTATTGTAAATAGTGCTGCTGTGAACATTTGGGATGCACGTATATGTTAAAATTAGAGTTTTCAAAAAAAAAAAGTTTTCTTTGTTTTCTGGGTATATATACCCAGGAGTAGACTTGCTGAATCATATGGTACTTCTATTTTTAATTTTTTGAGAAACCTGTATACTGTTTTTCATAGTAGCTGTACCAATAACAATCTTCATTCTCTTTATGTCTGCATAGTGTTCATGAAGAGACATCCCATGATTTATTTAACCCATCACCTACTAATGTACATTCATATTGGTATTAGTTACCTTTGAATGCATTACAAACCTACCTCTCTAAAACTTAATGTCTAAAGACAACAAACATTAATTATAATAAATATTAATTCTCTTACGTGGGTTGACGGTTGGACTGTCTGATGTGCGCTGTCCTGACTGGGGGCTATATGATCTAGGTGGCTTTTTTGATGTATCTGAGCCTCCTCTGGAATGGTTGAGGCCACTTTTCACATAGTCTGTCATCCCAAGGCTAACCTGGGCTCTATTACAATGTGTCAGAAGAGCTCCTAGAGACAAATAGAACATGCCTCAGTGGGCAAGTCTATTTCTATCCTCGGTGTCAAGCTTGCTATTATCCCATTGGACACGTTGGTCACAGTTACTCTGCAGGAGCACTATCCAAAGGTGTGAATGCAAGATGCAATAATAAGTTTTTGTAACAATCACACACAAAAAAAGATTATTTATTTCCTTAAAATTGTCAAAATTGATGCCATGAATATCCTCATACATATTTGTTCTCACAAAAATAATTTCTACTGAGTTTCAATTCTTAAAATTGACGGTGGCTCTAAGACAAAAGTTTAAATTGGGTAATTGCAAGTTGTACTCCAAAAACATTTTATTAATTTTTATACTCTAGACTCAATCCTGCCCCCCTAAAAAACATACCAAACGTCTAACACCTAAAATTTATTGATGTGCATTTTTTGAACTAGAACTATGACAAGCTTGATAACATCAATTCATTCAAAGCTGTATGTGGTGGACACCTCTGTTATCTACTGTGCAGATGAGAGACGAAACCCAATAGAAGGAATATTATTCATCATTCACTCTTCATGAATTTGAATATAAATAAGACTGGCATTTTAAAAATTAAGTATTTGCGATTTTTAAAAATAAGTGGCCAGGGGCTTCCCTGGTGGCGCAGTGGTTGAGAGTCCTTCTGCCAATGCAGGGGACACGGGTTCGTGCCCTGGTCCGGGAAGATCCCACATGCCGCGGAGCAGCTAAGCCCATGCGCCACAGCTACTGAGCCTGCGCTCTAGGGCCCGCCAGCCACAGCTACCAAGCCCACGCGCGGCAACTACTGAAGCCCGCGTGCCTAGAGCCTGTGCTTTGCAACAAGAGGAGCCACTGCAATGAGAAGCCCGCGCATCGCAATGAAGCGCAGCCCCCACTCACCACAAGTAGAAGGAAGCCTGCGCGCAGCAACGAAGACCCAACGCAGCCAAAAGTTTTAAAAATAAAAAAAGTTAAAAAAATATATTTAGGTTGGTCATCTTTTTCTTATTCCTTTTAAAGTCTCTTTACAACAAATCCTAGTGAGAAATCAGAGAAAGTGGATCTCATATATCGATGGTGGGAATGTAAAATGATCCATTGAGTCTGGAGTAGTTTAGACATTTCTGTTTCAATACACTCATATCTATTACACACACACACACACACACACACACACACACACACACACACACGGCATTTCCTTTCCTTTTCCTCCATTCTTCCAACGGGTTTAGTTGGAACCACAGTTACGGTGTTACATTACTGTGACTTTGTAACGCTATTTGCAACTGACTCACGTAGTGTAACATGATTACTCTCTTTTTTTTACACAAGCTTTTATTCTCTTTGAAGTCATATTTCCCTAATTTTTGACCCTTGGTCTTCTGAGCCCTGCCTTTGTCTTTGGACCCCAAAGGGAAAGCTTCCCCGCTCTGTCATAGGTACCGCCCATCACACTGGCCCGCCTTCAGTGGCCTGTCTCCCATACATACGAACAGCTTTAGCACGTTCCAGCTGTTTTTTATTTCCTAACCTATGGCCGCTATCCCTGTAACATCAGAGCTTCTCCAAGCCCTGTGCCGTTCAAAAGTCCCTTCCTCTACGGGACGGTTCGCCTTTTCCCAAACGCGAGTTGTGCTGTACGGATTCCTCCACTTCCTGTAAGATGGTTGCGCCCACTGGGCCGTTTCCTAACTTTTGTACAAACTGGATCAATGTCACTGCCATTTTAATTTTCTTGCCAGCTCGTAGAAAGGGATTTACCCCATGCCCTTCTTGTTTGGTGCAAGCTCGATCTTCTGGGCATATGTCCGTTTTTATTAAGGGTTCAAGGTGCCCCAAAATTGACAGTTTCGGTGACCTTCCGTCTTCCCAGTCTTCCCCGCGTACAAGCGCAAAACGGGGCTCTTCGCTCTTCAGACGCCCTATCCCCAAACATGGCCGCGCCCGCGGGGCCACGCTAGAGGGCGCGACCAAGTTACCTCTGAAGGGAAGTCGGAAATTCAGTTGTCTTTTTGCTGCAGAAACGTCTGAGACCCTCGTTGGCCACCGTACCGCGGTGATGAGGGAAGTGACGAAATTCCGCGAAGTAAGTTCAGCCGTGGATGGGTCGCGGGCGTCCCTGGAGGAAGTCAAGTTAGTGGCTGGGTCTCTTCGTGTACAGTGGGGGAGAGAAGGCCTATCAGTGTCCGCGTTGGGTGATGCGTGTGGAATACAAGCGGGAGGACAGCGTGAATGGGTGCTCTTTTCCAGGGGAGCCCTAAAGGGTGGGTAACAGTGTATGTGTGGTTGGGGTACTTGTGGCTTCAATCAGGAGATTCTCTTGTTAGTGGTTAAAGATCCCTAGAGGTGGGCTTCCCTGGGGGCGCAGTGGCTGAGAGTCCGGCTGCCGATGCAGGGGACACGGGTTTGTGCCCCGGTCCGGGAAGATCCACATGCCGCGGAGCGGCTGGGTCCGTGAGCCATGGCCGCTGAGCCTGCGCGTCCGGAGCCTGTGCTCCGCAACGCGAGAGGCCACAACAGTGAGAGGCCCGCGTACTGCGTACCGCAAAAAAAAAAAAAAGATTCCTAGAGGTCAACGATTTAGTCACGAGGGCACGTATTGGGGTCTTTGCCGTTTACTCTCTGTAGGGCTCAGTGATTGCGAACTGGAGGGTGGTGTTTGTCAGTGAATGCTGTTTATGGTTCGGGTTTTGTTTGGGGCAAAGGATGGAGTATCTGTTTCGGAGTTAATGGACGGGAGTCTCTGAGATTAACCCGGGTGGTGGTAGTAATCGTTTGGGGTACAGATGCGTGTATGGGCTGATACTTTGGAGGCCCGAGTACTTTGGCCGCTGCGTGTGTTGAGCTCCAACCTCGGCCTCTGTAACAGATGTGATGGACGTTAACGTTACCCTTTTGCCGTTTAGGTCGGGCCGAGTCCCTTCTTCACCACTAGTTTTAAAATCCTCTTTGGCACCGAACATCACCCCTTACTCTTAAACTCTCAGAAATGAAGGTTTTTGGCGAGATGAATGATCCAGAGATCCACTAGATGAATATCTAATAGCAGTATATTTTACGATATTTAAGATGCAGCTTTTATCCTTTGTCCTGCAAGATTCCTGCACATTCCTTTTGGATATTTCTTTTCAGATTCTGTCTAAAACAAGTAAAATAACATCTCTGTCACCGTGAGTTCTGTTCCTAAAGGACAATGCTTGTAAAATTTTAGTGTATTTCAGTTTTAGGCGTTTATATTATGTCCTTAATATTCATAATTCAGGTAAATTGTGTAAATGGTACTATGATTTTATCTTTCACTTTATTTCATGGAATATAGATTTACAAATTATTTTAAATGGGTGAACTGGTGGTATTATAAGTAGGTTTATATTCAGTGATTGCATACAGCTATATAGAGGTGAAATATTTAAAATACTTAGGTGTCATTTTTTGTAACATTTTATGATTATGCATTTACCTATGGATTTGTTTCCTTGCCTTTCATCTCCAGCCTAGACTATTTATTTTTATTGCAATTGTAAACGTATTATTATTTGCTAACTCCCATTTCCTTATAATTTTTTACAACATAAAAGAGCAGTTGACTTTATTTATTTATTTTTGGCTGATTTTTTAAAAATTGAAGTATAGTTGATTTACAGTATCGTGTTTCACATGTGCAGCACATTGACTCAGTTATACATGTATATATAGATATCTTTTTCAGATTCTTTTCCCTTCTAGCTTATTAGAAAATATTGAGTATAGCTCCCAGTGCTATACAGTAGGTCCTTGTTGGTTATCTATATTACATATAGTAGTGTGTGTATGTTAATCCCATCCTCCTGATTTATCCTCTCCCCACGCCCCCCAGCAACTAACTTTAAATATTTATGTTTGGTCACCTTACTAAATTCTTAAACCTACAAAATCTTTCTTTCCACCCAACATTTTAGTGTAAAAAATTTCAAACATACAGAAATATTGAAAGGATTTTATATTAACCACCCATATACCTACCACTTAGGCTTTATTATTAATAGTACTGGACTTGCTCTACCAGTTAGTTACCTAACCCTCTGTTCATCCTTCTGTTCATGTATCAGTCTTTTGTTGTTGTTGGTTTTGGTATATTTCCAAGTAAGTTGCAGACCTCTACCATTACTTTAAATACTTATTCAATCACATGATTAATTAAAGTTCTACAGCCTTTTACTTGTTTCCTTTCTTTATGTAATGAACAGACATCTTATTTACAAATAATTTTGGCCTGATGTGGAGTGAAAATTAATTTCGGAACAAGATGAATCTGGTTTTTCAATCCAAATTCTGCCTCCTGCTCATTGTGCAGTTTGTGTGACCTCTTGTCTGTTTCCTTCTTAGAAAAAAAGAGAAGAAAAGCAATTACAATCTCTCCCTTAGAGTTATTTTGAAGATTCTGTGAAGTAAAATACCTTAAATAATGAACTGTGATGGCAAGATGCATAGCATATCTGAGTAAAAAAGATGCTAATTTCCCCATATTTGTAGCTTTGTGTTTTGTAAAATTTGTATTTATAACTCATTTTCTCTCTCCCTGCTTTCCTCCTTGTTTTCCCTCTCTATTTTTTTGGAAAGAAAACTTCGAAAGCCATGAACTTATATTAATGACCATGCTACAGCAATTTTATTTCAATTGTAGAATGCTGATATTTCTCTGATTTTTTTTTTTTTCTTCTTCTTTGGCTGCATCAGGTCTTAGTTGTGGTGCAGGCTCTTCGTTGTAGCGTGCAGGCTTCTCTCTAGTTGTGCCCTGCAGGTTTTCTCTAGTTGTGATGCTCAGGCTCCAGGACGCATGGGCTCTGCAGTTTGTGGCACGCGGACTCTAGTTGAGGCGCACGAGCTCAGTAGTTGTGGCACGTGGGTTTAGTTGCTCTGCGGCATGTGGGATCTTAGTTCCCTGACTAGGGATTGAATCCGCATCCCCTGCATTGGAAGGCGGAATCTTTACCACTGGACCACGAGAGAATTCCCCTCTCTGATTTTTAAAATATACACGCTCTTATGAAAAATATAGTGAAGAAAGTAAAAATGACCTGTCAAATATCACACCTTTGCCAATATTTCCCTTTCAGAGATTCTTAGAAATGGATTTTTAGGTTACCAGTTGATAGTTTCATTGATCATTTTCGCTTGAATGTTAAATTATTCCCAGGAAACGTTCTTTTTAAACAGACATTTGACCTGTGTGTGCTTTAGAATCGTATAGAATTTTTCCATTTTAATTTTGTAACCAGCCTCCTGACTAAACAGATGTATAGACATATTAGGCAAATACAATTTGCCTCTCCTTATACTCAAAACTCACTTTTTATTATTTTTTCAAACTGCATTGCAGTGGGTAATGTATCCAAACTCAGATTCTCACCCCTGCTATTATAGTGTAAAAACAGCCTAAGAAAATAGTCAACAGATGCGTCCGGCTGTGTTCCCATAAACCTTTGGACGCGCAGGCTCAGCGGCCATGGCTCACGGGCCTAGCCGCTCCGCGGCATGTGGGATCTTCCCAGACCAGGGCACGAACCCGTGTCCCCTGCATCGGCTGGCGGACTCTCAACCACTGCGCCACCAGGGAAGCCCAATATGACTGCTTTTGAGCTACAGTAGTAGAGTTGAGTAATTGCTACAGAAGCCATGTACATTACATTTTCTGTCTCTTTTAACATAGAAATTATGTATGTTTTTAAAAGTTATTAGTTTTATTCTGACACCAGAGATTACAAATAATATACAGCCTTTATTTGTCAAAGTGTTACTGTAATTAGCACTTTTATACTCTATCTATACAGAGATCTTAGAACACTCACTCATTTACCCACCTCATAATTTATATGCTATCATGGTAAATTTTAACTATTTTTTTAAATTAATTTATTTAGTTAAGTTATTTATTTATTTTTGGCTGCATTGGGTCTTCATTGCTACACACGGGCTTTCTCTAGTCGCGGCGAGTGGGGGCTACTCTTCCTTGCGGTGTGTGGGCTTCTCACTGCGGTGGCTTCTCTTGTTATGCAGCACAGGCTCTAGGTGCGTGAGCTGAGTAGTTGTGGCATGCGGGCTCAGTAGTTGTGGCTCGCGGGCTCTAGAGCACAGGCTCAGTAGTTGTGGCACATGGGCTTAGTTGCTCCACAGCATGTGAGATCTTCCCGGACCGGGATCGAACCCATGTCCCCTGCATTGGCAGGCGTATTCTTAACCACTGTGCCACCAGGGAAGTCCCTGTCCTTCTTATAAATGTAAAAACATGTTTCCTACAGCTGTTTCCTCATTTCATCTAATATGATATTAACCCCCCCTAATGATATACACATATGTGCATTGTCTCTGTCCATATATATATATATATATATTCTTTAAAGAATAGTTTTACAAATTTGATCATCTAATCTTTTTTTTGGACTTTTTATTCTTTTTTTGTTTTTTAATTTTTTTTATTGAATTTTAGTTGATTTACAATGTCCTTTTAGTTTCTGGTGTATAGCAAAGTAATTCAGTTATATGTATTCATATTCTTTTTCATTATGGTTTATTACAGGATATTGAATAAAGTTCCTGATCGTCTAATAATCTTTTATGCTTTATACATGTTTTGTACAGTTTTTTTTCTTCTTCTTCTTTTCTTTCTTTTTTTTTTTGGCCACATGGCTTGCAGGATCTTAGTTCCCCAACCACGGATTGAACGCGGGCCACCACAGTGAAAGCACCGAGTCCTAACCACTGGACCGACAGGGAATTTCCTGTACAGCTTCTCTTACTTTGTTTAGTGTATTGACCACTGAAATTAGTTTGTATTGTCTTCATCTACTTGTAAGTAGCATATAGTTTGATATTAGTGAATGCTTGTGAGAGAGCAGAAAATATGTATTGGTCTCTGCCCCCTGTTCCTGACGCAGAGCTCCTAAAACCCTTGTGATTCCCTAAGTGATTAGAACGTTAGGAACATCTCTTGTTCTAATATTGGTCTTTGACCTCTGTTCCTGACACAGGGCTCCTGAAACTCTTGTCATTTCCTGGGTGACAGGAGTGACTTTGTTCTACCGAGGTGACTCTGCGTAAGCTCCTAGATGAGGGCTGGTAACCGGAAAGACCAAGCCACGATGAGAAGCATGGCATTTTTAACCCTGCCTTACGCATCTATTCCATCTGGAAGACTGCACCGTAACATAGTATTTTACTAGGATTCTTATTCTATCACAGCGTAAGAAGGAAAAACCCACCAATTTCCTATATGGCAAAAGTGAGCAGAATAATTTCCTTTACATTTTTCCATGTCACCCAAAGAACATCACTTGGCTAAATGTGACTGTGTTTTGACAGGAATCCCTGACGTATGACGATGTGACTATGAAGTTCACGTGGGAGGAGTGGCAGCTCCTGGACCCTGATCAGAGGGACCTGTACCGGGATGTGATGCTGGAGAACTATAGCAACTTGGTGTCCGTGGGTGAGGACTGCTCCCCTGGGTCCCTCAGAGGGTGCCTGTCTGTGACCGTTCCATTCTCAGCCTCTTAACTCTTCAGACTAACTGCATTCCTCTGAAATGGTCAAGTCTCAAATCCTTCTCTTGCCCCAGACTAGAGGGTATAATCGCCCCTCTCCTGAGAGAAAAGCCTTGAGGTTACAGATGTGAAACCTGTTTATTCCCTCCATGTACCATTATCCCTTCCTGCCGTATCCCAGCCCAGTTCGATATGTCTAAGTCTTCTATGATTTTTCATGAACAGGGTATCAAGCCAGCAAACCAGATGCTGTCTCCAGGTTGGAACGAGGAGAACAACTGTGGCCAGTAGAAGATGACAGCCACGGTCAAATCTGTCCAGGTGAGTGGGTGAGACTCAGCAAGGTGGGCAGCCAGGGAAGTCGTACTCTGGTCAGGAGAGAAGGCGTCAGAGCTGTGATAGTATCTGAGGAAACATAAACAGCCCTATCACGTACCTCTCTTCCTGTATAAGAACTCTTTTTCTTTGTGGAAGTTAAGAGGAAAATATATCCCTTTGTTTTCTTCTGAGATCTGATCCCTGCTTATTTCTAAACCATGAGTGTGTGTTTTTTTATTGTGTCTTTATTATTTATTTATTTATTTTATTTCAATTTAAAATTTTCTGTTGCATCGGGTCTTAGTAGCGGCACGCAGGATCTTCATTGCGGCACACGGGCTCTTCGTTGTTGTGCGCAGGCTTCTCTCTAGTTGTGGTGTGTGGGTTTTCTCTTTTCTAGTTGTGGTGCACAGGCTCCAGGGCACGTGCCCTCTGTAGTTGTGGCGTGCGGGCTCCAGAGCTAGCGGGCTCTGTAGTTTGCAGCACGCAGGCTCTACTTGAGGTGCGCAAGCTCAGTAGCTGTGGCACTCGGGCTTAGTTGCCCCATGGCACATGAGATCTTAGTTCCCTGACCAGGGATCGAACCCACTTCCCCTGCAATATAAGGTGGATTCTTTACCACTGGACCACCGGGGAGGTCCCTGATCCCCGCTTATTTCATGTGCATCTTATTTTTGTTTGTTTGCCTAGTTTTCTTCTTCCTTGGATTTTCAAACCTTCCTCTCCTTCGTCTACCATCACAAGATCTCTGTCTGTGTTACCGCCTCTCTTGCTGTGAAATCCCACTTTCCAGACCTCTCTGGAAAGAGAACTTTGAGTTCATCATACTCTTCTTACCACTGTACCTTCTTCCTGCCATATGAGGAAATAACGATTTCCCACCATAACATGCAACCCCACCTTGGATGCTGTGTCCCCATGATAACCTGGTTCTTGCTGTGCATTTGTGTGGTTCTTTGGTTCCCACCCCCTTCCAGGGTTTTCCATACTTTCATTTCCATTTTCTTCTCAGTTCTCATAAGTCTTAAAAATTTCTTCCATTCCCATGAGTTAACCTTAACCTCTTTCTGTTCTCTGAAAGAGACACCCCCAAACTGACTTCTCTCTTAATATTGTCTAATGTACAATTTCTTTCTACGTATTTTATTCTTCGTCATGGCAGCTGGCCTGTGACTTCCTATTTTGTGTGTTAGAAGAGAAATCTTCTATCCATCCTTTTAAAAATTGAGGTTCTCTTTCAGTTCTACACACTTAAAAGAAAAACATGTCTTAGTGTAAAACTTTCTGTAAGGAAAAGTAAAGCAGCTAATGGAATAGTGGGTGTTGGGGCTTGGAACTTCCCTTTTGGAATGGGAGTGGCTCTCTGATAAGGTGCCTTTGAGCACATAGATGAGGGATATGAGTAATCTTCCTGGGTGAGGAGTTTTCCAAATGTGAGACAGTGGGAAGTTGAAAGACCTGAATCTGGAATGTGTTTGAGGAACTTTGGGGAAACTTACATGGGTAGAAGGGAGTGAGCAAGAGGGAAAATGAGTGGAGTTAAGGGTAACAGGGTAGTAGCTGGGGGTTTTGGTACATAGGTCACAAACTGCCTATCAAGGGCATTCAAGACCTTGATTCTTTTCTGAATAAGTTGAGAAAACAGGGGATTTCGAGTAGAGGAGTGGCATTATACAATTTTTAAAGTGGATCACTTTGCCTACTTTATAGAAGGTAGGTATTACTGGGGAGGGGAGTGTACTTTTATACTCTTGGTTACAATGTGTGACAATAAAATAATACAGATTAAAGTCATCAAAGATCAAATGTGCATGCGAAAGACTCCAGGAGAGGCTGCACACAGGCTTCCCGGTTGTCCTCTACCAGTGGAGTCATGTGAACAGTGCTGAATTTTCCCAACAATGATGTTTGAATGTTTGACAACATGTGTGAAGTGTTGCCAACCAGGGAAGCTCACCCAAGCCTGGTGCCTCTAGACCCCAGAATCAGAACGTTACAGTGTTGCCCAAAGCCTCAGGCGTACAAAAACGGGCATCTACCACAAATCACATTGTTAGCATAAACTCTATGGTATGTCCTAAGACCTCATGCCTAAAAAGACATTCTTATCAGGTGGGATATTACAGGGACTCAGAGGTTATTTATCCTCTGAGGGTCAGTCCTGTCTTTGCAATGTTCAGGGGTGGAGTAACTGCATATGATCTTTCCCTTTTTGTGTAGGAACATAGGAGAGTATATTCCAAGTAGAGTATTAGTTCGGAGTGTTGGTTACAGAAGATTTTATCTGTATTTGATGTTATTTGATGTTATTTTATCTGTATTTGGTGTTATTTGATGTATTTGCTAGAGTTAGGTAAATGGTGGTCTGCAGAATGAAGAAGAGGGCAATTTGTTGGAATATGATAAACCTCAATAGTTTGTCACATTTACCTTGAAATCAGATGCTAAGGAGACACATTCTTACTTGCCATTGTATTTGTTCTATACACCTGGGTCTGCCAGTTTGCACCTGATCACAATTGTCAATGTTTGGTTCTCTTCAATGGACTTGATTGAATTTTCAAACTCTACATGTTGAAATGGCTAAAGCCTTGGCCCTGTGCCTTGAGCTTTTATTATACATGTTTCCAAACATAGTCTTATCCAGTACTCTGTCTTTGAATACTCTGTTTTTTTTTTAAATTATTATTTTATATTGGAGTACAGTCGATTTACAATGTTGTGTTAGTTTCAGGTGTACAGCAAAGTGAATCAGTTATATATATATACATACATCTGTTCTTCTTCAATAATCTCTCTAGGTTGATGATATCCACATTGCTATTTTCAGATAAGACATTTTGAAACATTTATATATTCAACCCGTTTCTTCATGTTTGTACTCAGAGAAGTAATAACCTCCTTAAGCTTTGTTTCACAATGTATGCTAGATTCTCCTCTCATTCTGGACTTCAGTAATATTCTTCACATTATTAAGAGGCATTCCACCTACCCAGTGGCTGAAACCACATAATTCTTGGAATAATCTTTGAGTCTTAACCTCTTCCGTGCTTCTCCCATTAAGTCCATCAGTGAACCTTTTCTTTTCTTTGAACATATCCTGATTTCCTCCACCTCTTACATAGTCATTGCTCCTTTAACCATGATTCACAGACTGCAATTGCCTTCTTTTTTCCTTTGCTTCAGTTGTCTATGCCCAGAATTAAACCTGGGCGTCCTACAAATTTAACTCATTTCTGATACTATCTACATAGAAATAGTGTCAGATCCTACAAGTTAAGGGTTCAGTCCCACAAGATTGTCCCCATGTCAGATGTCAGTTGCAACTCCAGATTGTTACCTGTACTTCTGACCAACTGGCTATAAATTGAAGGTTCTCATGACCCCCTTCTTGGGTTCAATTAATTTGCCAGAGTGGCTCACAGAACTCAAAGAAACATTTACTTATGTTTACCAGTTTACTATAAAGGATACAGATGAATAGCTAGAGGAAGAGGTATATAGGGCAAGTCTGAAGGATTCCTGAATGCAGAAGCTTCTGTCCCCATGGAACTGGGGAGCACCACCCTCCTCGCACATGGATGTGTTCACCCATCCAAAGGTTGAGCAAATCTTGTTAAGAGTTTTTATAGAGTTTTAATCTCTAGGCCCTGTCTCCTTTCCCAGAGGCTGCTGGGTGGAGCTGAAAGTTCCAGCCTTCTAATCACTTATTCTTTTTGGTGATCAGTCCCATCCTGAGATTATATAGGAACCCAATGCTAAGTCACCTCATTAGCATAAACTTAGTATTGAAAGATACTCCTGTCACTTAGGAAATTACAAGGCTTTAGGAGCTCTGTGTAGGAAGAACAAATATATTTCTTATTATATCACATATAGAATTATCACTGAATAGTTACTTCACATGAAGACATTTTTTGAAACAGTTTTCTTCCAAATTAAGATTATGAGAGATTGCAGAATGATTCCTTGTTCTCTTCTTTCCTAGAAATCAGGAAAGTTGATGACCCTCTGCAGCATCACTTGCCAAATCACAGCATTCAAAATACTGTGGAACAATGCTGCGAACATAATACATTTGCAAATATTGTTAATCAGAGTGAAAGTCATTTCCTGTTAAAGCAAAATTGTGATATGTTTGATTTAACTGAAAAACCTTTAAAATCAAATATAAGGTTTGAAAACCAGAAGAGAAGCTGTAACTTAAAG
>RJWK010036400.1:0-21744 GCA_004363435.1 Platanista minor | reverse complement strand
TAGTATTCCTCCCAAAACCTTACTTTGGGCTCGGTGAGGGACTGGGCTCATGAAGCCTGGTTCCTACCTCTCCTAGGGGTGAGTCCTCTCCCACGTGGCTCTCCAGCACTTTATATACATTGACTTCTGTCAGCCCCACTGAAACCCAGCTACCGACACAGCTGATGCTCACGTCGCTTGCCCAGTCCATGGGCTTCACAGGCTTCTTGGTGGCGGCAGCAGCAGCCTTAGCGTCTCAGGCCCATCTCTGGGGTCCGCGCTGGTAGCCGCGGCTCGCGCCCGTCTCTGGAGCTCCTTCAAGCAGCGCTCTTAATCCCCTCTCCTCGCGCACCAGGAAACAAAGAGGGGAGAAAAAGTCTCTTGCCTCTTCAGCAGGTTCAGACTTTTTCCCGGACTCCCTGCCGGCTAGCCGTGGTGCACTAGGCCCCTGCAGGCTGTGCTCACGCCGCCAACCCCAGTCCTCTCCCTGCGCTCCGACCGAAGCCCGAGCCTCAGCTCCGGGCAGGAGCAGACAAGCCTCTCGCTGGTGAGTGCAGGTCGGCGCCGATCCTCCGTGCGGGAATCTCCCCGCTTTGCCCTCCGCGCCCCTGCGGCTGTGCTCTCCTCCGCGGCTCCTAAGCTTCCCCCCTCCGCCACCCGCAGTCTCTGCCCATGAAGGGGCTTCTTAGTGTGTGGAAACTTTTCCTGCCTCACAGCTCCCTCCCACTGGTGCTGGTCCCTTCCCTATCCTTCTGTCTCTGTTTTTTCTTTTTTCGTTTGCCCTACCCAGGTACGTGGGGGAGTTTCTTGCCTTTTGGGAGGTCTGAGGTCTTCTGCCAACATTCAGTAGGTTTTCTGCAGGAGTTGTTCCACGTGTAGATGTATTTCTGGTGTATCTGTGGGGAGGAAAGTAATCTCCGTGTCTTACTCTTCCACCATCTTGTCTCTAATCTCAGGTCTTGTTTTTGTATCCATTCAGCCAGTCTGTGTCTCTTGGTTGGAGCAATTAATCCATTTACATTTAAGGTAATTATCGATATGTATGATCCTATTACCATTTTCTTTAATTGTTTTGGGTTTGTTATTGTAGGTCTTTTCCTTCTCTTGTGTTTCCTGCCTATAGAAGTCCCTTTAGCATTTGTTTTAAAGCTGGTTTGGTGGTTCTGAATTCTCTTACCTTTTGCTTGTCTGTAAAGGTTTTAATTTCGCTGTTGAATTGAATGAGATCCTTTCTGTGTATAGTAATCTTGGTTGTAGGTTTTTCCCTTTCATAATTTTAAATATTTCCTGCCAGTCCCTTCTGGCTTGCAGATTTTCTGCTGAAAGATCAGCTGTTAACCTTATGGGGATTCCCTTGTATGTCATTTGTTGTTTTTCCCTTGCTGCTTTTAATATTTTTTCTTTGTATTTAATTTTTGATAGTTTGATTAATATGTGCCATGGCGTGTTTCTCTTTTGATTTATCCTCTATGGGACTCTCTGTGCTTCCTGGACTTGATTAACTATTTCCTTTCCCATATTAGGGAAGTTTTCAACTACAATCTCTTCAAATATTTTCTCAGTCCCTTACTTTTCCTCTTCTTCTTCTGGAATCCCTATAAGTCGAATGTTGGTGTGTTTAATGTTGTCCCAGAGGTCTCTGAGACTGTCCTCAATTCGTTTCATTCTTTTTTCTTTATTCTATTCTGCAGTAGTTATTTCCAATATTTTATCTTCCAGGTCACTTATCCGTTCTTCTGCCTTAGTTATTCTGCTATTTATCCCTTCTAGAAAATTTTAAATTTCATTTATTTTGTTGTACATCATTGTTTGTTGCTCTTTAGTTCTTCTAGATCGTTGTTAAACGTTTCTTGTATTTTCTCCATTCTATTTGCAAGATTTTGGATCATCTTTACTATCATTATTCTGAATTCTTTTTCAGGTAGACTGCCTAATTCTTCTTCATGTGTTAGGTCTGGTGGGTTTTTACCTTGCTCCTTCATCTGCTGTGTGTTTCTCTGTTTTCTCATTTTGCTTAACTTACTGTGTTTGGGCTCTCCTTTTTGCAAGCTATAGGTTCATAGTTCCTATTGTTTTTGGTGTCTGCCCCCAGTGGCTAAGTTTGGTTCAGTGGGTTGTGTAATCTTCCTGGTGGAGGGGACTAGTGCCTGTGTTCTAGTGAATGAGGCTGAATCTCGTCTTTCTGGTGGGCAGTTCCACATCTGGTCGTGTGTTTTGAGGTGTCTGTGACCTTATTTGATTTTAAGCTGTGTCTCTGCTAATGGGTGGAGTTGTGTTCCTGTCTTGCTAGTTGTTTCGCATAGTGTGTCGAGCACTGTAGCTTGCTCGTCATTGAGTGGAGCTGGGTCTTGATGTTGAGATTGAGATCTCTGGGAGATTTCTGCTGTTTGATATTATGTGGACCTGGGAGGTCTCTGGTGGACCAACGTCCTGAACTTGGCACTCTCACCTCAGAGGAACAGACCTGATGCTTGCTGGAGCACAAAGAGCCTGTCATCCACATGGCTCAGAATATAAGGAGAAAGAAAGAAAGAAAGAAAAAGATAAAATAAAATAAAAAGTTATTAAAATAAAAAATAATTATGAAAAAAATTGAAAAGTAGTTTAAAAAAAAAAAGAAAGAAAGAAGAGAGCAACGAAACCAACAAACAAATCCACCAATGATAACAAGTGCTAAAAACTATACTAAAAAAAGGAAAAAAATAAATACAGACAGGCAGAACCATAGGACAAATGGTAAAAGCAAAGCTATACAGACAATATCATACACAGAAGCTTACACATACACATTCACAAAAAGAGAAAAAGGGAAAAATATATATATATATTGTTGGTCCCAAAGTACACCTCCTCAATTTGGGATGATTTGTTGTCTATTCAGGTATTCCACAGATGCAGGTCACATCATGTTGACTGTGGAGATTTAATCTGCTGCTCCTGAAGCTGCTGGAAGAGATTTCCCTTTCTCTTTTTGTTCGAATAGCTCTTGGGTTCAGCTTTGGATTTTGCCCCACCTCTGCATGTAGGTCACCTGAGGGCATCTGTTCTCTGCTCAGACAGGACCAGGTTAAAGGAGCAGCTGATTTAGGGGCTCTGGCTTACTCAGGCCAGGGATATGGAGGGGTACATTGTGCAGGTCGAGTCTGCAGCAGCAGAGGCCAACATGGCATTGCACCAGCCTGAGCCACGCCATGTGTTGTCCCGGGGAAGTTGTCCCTGGATCACAGGAACCTGGCAGTGGTGGCCTGCACAGGCTCCCAGGAGGGGAGGTGTGGACCGTGACTTGTGCACGCACACAGGCTCCTTGGTGGCTGCAGAAGCAGCATTAGCATCTCATGCCTGTCTCTGGGGTCTGTGCTGATAGCCATGGCTCACACCCTTCTCTGGAGCTCCTTTAAATGGTGCTCTTAATCCCCTCTCCTTATGCACCAGGAAACAAAGAGGCAAGAAAAAGTCTCTTGCCTCTTCAGCAGCTCCAGACTTTTTCCAGGACTCCCTCCTGTCTAGCTGTGGCACACTAGCCCCCTTCAGGCTGTGTTCATGCAGCCAACCCCAGTCCTCTCCCTGGGATCCGAGTGAAGCCGGAACCTCAGCTCCCAGCCCCACCCACCCCGGCGTGTGAGCAGACAAGCCTCTCGGGCTGGTGAGTGCCGGTCGGCGCCAATCCTCTGTGCGGGAATCTCTCCGCTTTGCCCTCCGTGCCCCTGTTGCTGTGCTCTCCTCTGCAGCTCTGAAGCTTCCCCTCTCCGCCACACGCAGTCTCCACCCGTGAAGGGGCTTCCTAGTGTGTGGAAACCTTTCCTCCTTCACAGCTCCCTCCCACTGGTGCAGATCCTGTCCCTATTCTTTTGTCTCTGTTTTTTCTTTTTTCTTTTGCCCTACCGAGGTACGTGGGGGAGTTTATTGCCTTTTGGGAAGTCTGAGGTCTTCTGCCAGCGTTCAGTAGGTGTCCTGTAGGAGTTGTTCTACATGTAAATGTATTTCTGATGTATTTGTGGAGAAGAAGGTGATCTCCGCTTCTTACTCTTTCGCCATCTTGAAGCTCCCTTTCCTGTAAAGGATTTTTAAGTTACTTTTCTTTTTCTTTGGTCTCCTTCAACGTAAATTCTTGAGTTAAAAAAGGGATATGGATAACAAGAATCACAGATTGGGAAGAGGATGTAAAATATTTAAGAAGCTAAAATATAAAGGAATATAAAATCTATAGGTATAAATTTTATTGTTTCTTAAGAATTCTATGCATTTGCATTTACTGCTTTCAAGCGGAGCACTTATTTTCTAAAGAAACTTGAGAACAAAGCATTGATGTATTCTTTTTATATTTTGAGTTGAATTTTCAGTTTCTCCAGTCTCCTGAGGTAAATCACCAGTTCATTAGTTTTCTCTAAGGACATTAAATCTGGGTTTCCTATCTTTCCTCCTAACCCACAATATTTCCTCGAGGTCACCAACATGTAACAGCAATGTTTATTTTAGAATCAGAATTTCTTTTGTTCTCAACTCCAAGGTGAATATATATCACAATTTAAAAGTAAGATTAAGAAGTCAGAATTTATTTTATTCCTTTTTCTGGGATGAACTACATAGTTATCTGATTTATCCAATGAAGTTGTTTCCTTTTTTTTTTTTAAAGTTTTGCTATTTCTATTCATTTAGCGTTCTTATTATTTTATCAATTTTGTTGTCACCTGGGATTTATTAGCTTTCTATATCTGTTTACACTCTTGGCAACTGTAATTTTCATTCAGATTGCAAACATTATTTTTGTATACTAATTTCCTTGGCTTTGTTTTGTAATGTGGCTCAAAATTTTACTTCTTCATCCACGATATTTAATATAGACTACTTTATTCATGTAACTTTGTGGGAGGCAAAAAAATAAAATAGAATAAGGTAGACCTAAAATTTTATTGTTGATATTTGCTTAAGTAGTTTCATGCCTCCCTTGCAGTCCCTGATGTAGTTTTCAGTCTCACTGAAGGTGAGATAATGATTTTGCTAATGGCAGTGAGTGCCATCAGTCAACACAGAGCCGTATCAGCAACATGGCCTGCATTTTCTATTTGTGCTTTAGTGCTTACCTCCCATCAGCCTGGTGACCTGTCCATTTCTCTCTTTTTTTAGGTTACAGGTTGAGTTTAATAAAGTCATCCAAATCATTCCTCTTACCTAGGTTGAGTTTAATAAAGTCATCTAAATCATTCCTCTTACCTAGGTTGCTGTGTTACATCTTCTTCCCTCCATTTAATTTTAAATACGCGGTGACTAGTACTTTGAAAATTGGGACAATGAATTGACCAGACCATATTTTGCTCATTCTTTGCCCTAATACATAAAATTGGGATTAATATTTTCACAGGTTCCTCACTTATGGTGAGCAGGTAAGAGTGTCTTATTACAGCATCTGTAGTACTAGAAGTGGAGGTTTGTAGACCTGAATTGCAGTTCCAGTTAATAAGTGAGCTATCACCACGACTTCACTTTCTAAGATGGCCCCTGATTGTGAATAAGGAAGAGGTTTTTCTTTGTTTGTTTCTTTCTTTTTCTGGCTTAATAAATTTATTATTGCAGCACTACCAATGTTTTGTTACTATTGGGGCTTATTCTAGTGAGGGATTACAGTCTTCAATCTTATTACTTTACAAAGAATAATTATAAGCTTAAACACAAAAGGTAAGAGCAAGTATTTAGTAGGGTATGTGGAGCATTAGTTACTATTTTTATTTTTGGGGGGTTTGTTTTGTTTTAACATCTTTATTGGAGTATAATTGCTTTACAGTGTTGTGTTAGTTTCTGCTGTATAGCAAAGTGAATCAACTGTATGTATACATATATCCTCATATCCCCTCCCTTTTGGTCTCCCTCCCACCCTCCCTATCCCACCCCTCTAGTTGATCACAAACCACATAGCTGATCTCCCTGTGCTATGCAGCTGCTTCCCACTAGCTAGCTATTTTACATTTGGTAGTGTATATAAGATCATGCCACTTTCTCACTTTGTCCCAGCTTACCCTTCCCTCTCCCCGTGTCCTCAAGTCCATTCTCTACATCTATGTCTTTATTCCTGTCCTGCCCCTAGGTTCCTCAGAACCTTTTTTTTTCCTTTAGATTGCATATATATGTGTTAGCATACGGTATTTGTTTTTCTCTTTCTGACTTACTTCACTCTGTATGACAGACTCTAGGCCCATCTACCCCACGACAAAAAACTCAATTTCATTTCTTTTCATGGCTGAGTAATATTCCATTGTATATATGTGCCACATCTTTATCCATTCATCTGTCGATGGACACTTAAGTTGCTTCCATGTCCTGGCTATTGTAAATAGAGCTGAAATGAACATTGTGGTACATGACTCTTTTTGAATTATGGTTTTCTCAGGGTATATGGCCAGTAGTGGGATTGCTGGGTCATATGGTAATTCTATTTTTAGTTTTTTAAGACACCTCCATAGTGTTCTCCATAGTGGCTGTATCAATTTACATTCCCACCAACAGTGCAAGAAGGTTCCCTTTCCTCCCCACCCTCTCCAGCATTTATTGTTTGTAGATTTTTTTTCATGATGGCCATTCTGACAGATGTGAGGTGATACCTCATTGCAGTTTTGATTTGCATTTCTCTAATGATTAGTGATGTTGAGCATCCTTTCATGTGGTTGTTGGCAATCTGTATATCTTCTTTGGAGAAATGTCTATTTAGGTCTTCTGACCATTTTTGGATTGGGTTGTTTGTTTTTTTGATCTTGAGCTGCATGAGCTGCTTGTAAATTTTGGAGATTAATCCTTTGTCAGTTGCTTCGTTTGCAAATATTTTCTCCTATTCTGAGGGTCGTCTTTTTGTCTTATGGTTTCCTTTGCTGTGAAAAACGTTTAAGTTTCATTAGGTCCCATATTTTTGTTTTTATTTCCATTTCTCTAGGAGGTGGGTCAAAAAAGGATCTTGCTGTGATTTTTGTCATGTAGTGTCCTGCCTATGTTTTCCACTAAGTTTTATAATGTCTGACCTTACATTTAGGTCTTTAATCCATTTTGAGTTTATTTTTGTGTATGGTGCTAGGGAGAGTTCTAATTTCATTCTTTTATATGTAGCTGTCCAGTTATCCCAGCACCAGTTATTGAAGAGGCTGTCCTTTCTCCACTGTATATTCCTGCCTCCTTTATCAAAGATAAGATGACCATATGTGCATGGGTTTATCTCTGGGCTTTCTATCCTGTTCCATTGATCCATATTTCTGTTTTTGTGCCTATACCATGTTGTCTTGATTACTGTAGCTTTATAGTATAGTCTGAAGTCAGGGAGCCTGATTCCTCCAGCTTCATTTTTTGTTCTCAAGATTGCTTTTGCTATTCGGGGTCTTTTGTATTTCCATACAAATTGTGAAATTTTTTGTTCTAGTTCTGGGAAAAGTGCCATTGGTAGATTGATAGGGATTGCATTGAATCTGTAGATTGCTTTCGGTAACATAGTTATTTTCACAATGTTGACTCTTCCAGTCCAAGAACATGGTATATCTCTCCATCCACATCATCTTTAATTTCTTTCAGCAGTGTCTTCTAGTTTTCTGCATACAGGTCTTTTGTCTCCTTAGGTAGGTTTATTCTGAGATATTTTATTCTTCTTTTTGCAGTGGTAAATGGGAGTGTTTCCTTAATTTCTCTTTCAGATTTTTTATCAGTAGTGCATAAGAATGCAAGTGATTTCTGTGCATTAATTTTGTGTCCTGCTACTCTATCAAATTTATTGATTAGCTCTGTTAGTTTTCTGGTAGCATGTTTAGGATTCTCTATATATAGTGTCATGTCTTCTGCAAACGGTGATAGTTTTACCTCTTCTTTTCTGATTTGGATTCCTTTTATTTCTTTTTCTTCTCTGATTGCGGTGGCTAAAACTTCCAAAACTATGTTGAATAATGGTGAGAGAGGGCAACCTTGTCTTGTCCCTGTTCTTAGTGGAAATGGTTTCAGTTTTTCACCATTAAGAATGATGCTGCAGGGAGATCAGCTCAGTGCTTTGTGATCACCTGGATGGGTGGGATAGGGAGGGTGGGAGGATGGGAGACGCAAGAGGGAGGAGATATGGGAACATATGTATATGTGTAATTGATTCACTTTGTTATAAAGTGGAAACTAGCACCATTGTAAAGCAATTATAATCCAGTAGGGATGTAGAAAAATAAAATAAAATAAAATAAAATAATAAATATTTTAAAAACCTAAAAAAAAAGAATGATGCTGGCTGTGGGTGTGTCATATATAGCTTTTATTATATTGAGGTTATTTCCCTCTATGCCTACTTTCTGGAGGGTTTTTATCATAAATAGGTGTTGAATTTTGTCAAAAGCTTTATCTGCATATACTGAGATTATCATTTTTTTAATCCTTCAATTTTTTAATATGGTGTATCACATTGATTGATTTGCATATATTGGAGAATCCTTGCATTCCTGTGATCAACCCACATGATCAGGGGGTATGATCCTTTTTTTTTTTTTTTTTTTTTTGCGGTATGCAGGCCTCTCACTGCTGTGGCCTCTCCCGTTGCAGAGCACAGGCTCCAGACGCGCAGGCTCAGCGGCCACGTCTCACGGGCCCAGCCGCTCCACGGCATGTGGGATCTTCCTGGACCAGGGCACAAACCCATGTCCCCTGCATTGGCAGGCGGACTCTCAACCACTGCGCCACCAGGGAAGCCCCTATCCTTTTAATGTTTTGTTGGATTCTGCTTGCTAGTATTTTGTTGAGGATTTTTGCATCTGTGATCATCAATGTTGTTGACTTTAGTTTCCTTTTTTTGTGACATCTCTGTCTGGTTTTGGTATCAGGGTGATGGTGCCATCATAAAATGAGTTTGGGAGTGTTCTTCCCTCTGCTATATTTCGGAAGCATTTGAGAAGGAAAGGTGTTAGCTCTTCTCTAAATGTTTGATAGAATCCACCTGTGTAGCCATTTGGTCCTGGGCTTTTGTTTGTTGGAAGATTTTTAATCACAGTTTCAATATCAGTGCTTGTGATTGGTCTGTTTATATTTTCTATTTCTTCCTGTTTCAGTCTTGGAAAATTGTGCTTTTCTAGGTATTTGTCCATTTCTTCCAGGTTGTCCATGTTATTGGTCTATAGTTGTTTGTAGTAATCTCTCATGATCCTTTGTATTTCTGCAGTGTCAGTTTTTACTTCTCCTTTTTCAGTTCTAATTCTGTTGATTTGAATCTTTTCCCTTTTTTTCTTGATGAATCTGGCTAATGGTTTATCAATTTTTTCTTCTCAAAGAACCAGCTTTCAGTTTTATTGATATTTGCTATTGTTTCCTTCATTTCTTTTTCATTTATTTCTGATCTGATTTTTATGATATCTTTGCTTCTGCTGATTTTTTTTTTCCTTTCTCTAATTGCTTTAATTGTAAGGTTAGGTTGTTTATTTGAGATTTTTCTTGTTTCATAAGGTAGGATTGTATTGCTATAAACTTCCCTCTTAGAACTACTTTTACTGCGTTCCATAGGTTTATGGTCATTGTGTTTTGATTGTCATTTGTTTCTGGGTATTTTTTAATTTCTTCAGTTTTCTCTTGTTTATTTAGTAGTGTATTGTTTAGCCTCCATGTTTTTGCATTTTTTACAGTATTTTCCCTGTAATTGATATCTAGTCTCATAGCATTCTGGTCGGAAAATATACTTGGTAAGATTTCAATTTTCTTAAATTTACCAAGGCTTGATTTGTGACCCAAGATATGATCTATTCTGGAGAATATTCCATGAGCACTTGAGAAGAAAACGTGTTCTGTTGTTTTTGTATGGAATGTCCTATAAATATCAATTAAGTCCATCTTGATTAATGTGTCATTTAAAGCTTGTGTTTCCTTATTTATTTTCTTTTTAGATGATCTGTCTATTGGTGAAAGTGGTGTGTTAAAGTCCCCTATTATTATTGTGTTACTGTTGATTTCCCCTTTTATGTCTGTTAGCATTTGCCTTATGTACTAGGTGCATAAATATTTACAATTTTTTATCTATGTTGGGTGCATACATATTTACAATTGTTATATTTTCTTCTTGTATGTATCCCTTGATCATTATGTACTGCCCTCTTTGTCTCTTGTAATAGTCTTTATTTTAAAGTCAAAGTGTATGATATGGGAATTGCTACTCCAGCTTTCTTTTGATTTCCATTTGTATGGAATATCTTTTTCCATCCCATCACTTTCAGTCTGCATGTGTCCCCAGCTCTGAAGTGGGTCTCTTGTAGACAGCATATATACAGATCCTGTTTTTGTATCCATTCAGGCAGTCTATGTCTTTTGGTTGGTGCATTTAATCCAATTACATTTAAGGTAATTATCGATATGTATGTTCTTATTACCATTTTTTTTTTTTTTTTGGTGGTACGCGGGCCTCTAACTGCTGTGGCCTCTCCTGTTGCAGAGCACAGGCTCTGGATGTGCAGGCTCTGTGGCCATGGCTCACGGACCTAGCTGCTCCATGGCATGTGGTTTCTTCCTGGACCGGGGCACGAACCCATGTCTCCTGCATCGGCAGGTGGACTCTCAACCACTGTGCCACCAGGGAAGCCCTCCTATTACCATTTTCTTAATTGTTTTGGGTTTGTTATTGTAGGTCTTTTCCTTCCTTTGTGTTTCCAGCCTAAAGAAGTTCCTTTAGCATTTATTGTAAATCTGGTTTGGTGGTTCTGAATTCTTTTAACATTTGCCTCTCTGTAAAGGTTTTAATTTCTCCATCGAATCTGAATGAGTTCCTTGCTTGGTAGAGTAATCTGTTGTTGGTTTTTCCCTTTCATAGCTTTAAATATGTACTGCCACTCACTTCTGGCTTGCAGAGTTTCTGCTGAAAGATCAGCTGTTAACCTTATGGGTATTCTCTTGTATGTTATTTGTTGCTTTTCCCTTGCTGCTTTTAATATTTTTTCTTTATAGTTAATTTTTGATAGTTTGATTAATATGTGTCTTGGTATATACCTCCTTGCATTTATCCTGTATGAGACTCTGCGCTTCCTGGACTTGGTTGGCTATTTCCTTTCCCATATTAGGGAAGATGTCAACTCTTGAAATATTTTCTCATTCCCTTTCTTTTTCCCTTCTTCTTCTGGGACCCCTATAATTCAAATGTTGGTGCATTTCATGTTGTCCCAGAGGTCTCTGAGACTGTCCTCAATTCTTTTCATTCTTTTTTCTTTATTCTGCTCTGCAGTAGTTATTTCCACCATTTTATCTTCCATGTCATTTATTCGTTCTTCTGCCTCAGGTATTCTGCAATTGATTCCTTCTAGATAATTTTTAATTTCATTAATTTTGTTGTTCATCATTGTTTGTTTGCTGTTTAGTTCTTCTAGGTCCTTGTTAAATGTTTCTTGTGTTTTCTCCATTCTATTTCCAAGATTTTGGATCATCTTTACTATCATTACTCTGAATTATTTTTCAGGTAGACTGCCAATTTCCTTTTCATTTGTTTGGTCTGGTGGGTTTTTACTTTGCTACTTCATCTGCTGAGTATCTCTCTGTGTTCTCATTTTGCTTAACTTACTGTGTTTGGGTCTCCTTTTCGCAGACCTCAGGTTCATATTTCTCATTGTGTTTAGTGTCTGCTCCAGTGGGTAAGTTTGGGTCAGTGGGTTGTGTAGGCTTCCTGGTGTATGTGTCTTCTCATTTTGCTTAACTTACTGTGTTTAGCATCTCCTTTCACAGTCTGCAGGTTGATAGTTCCAGTTTTTTTTAGTGTCTGCCCCCAGTGGGTGAGGTTTGTTCAGTGACTTGTGTAGGCTTCATAGTGGAGGGGACTGGTGACTGTATTCTGGTGGGTGGGGCTGGATCTTGTCTTTCTGTTGGTCAGGACTGCATCCAGTGCTTTGTTTTGGGGGTGTCTGTGAGCTTATTATGATTTTAGGCAGGCTCTCTGCTAATGGGTGGGGTTGTGTTCCTGTCTTACTAGATGTTTGGCATGGGGTGTCCAGTACTGGAACTACTGGTCATTGAGTGGAGCTGGGTCTTAGCATTGAGAAGGAGATATCTGGGAGAGCTTTCGCTGATTGATATTATGTGGGGTTGGGAGGTGTCTCCTGGTCCAATATCCTCAACTCAGGTCTCCCACCTCAGAGGTTCAGGTCTGACACCAGCTGGAACACCTAGAACCTGTCAGCCCCACAGCACCCAATAAAGTTGTGGTGAGTTCTTAGATTCCATGGGAAGAGTTTTGATGAGGAACTTTAGAGAGTTCATTTATTCTTCACATTCACCTTCATGAGTCAGCTAGATTTTATACTCCAGGAAAAACAAAGTCTGATTTTCCTTTGTTTCACCATGATAACAAACACAATGCTATGTAATGAAATAAATGATGTCTATATTTCTTGTAGAATTTTCTAAAGGATAGTGGATCTCTTTTGCTGAAAAAAAAATATGTGTTATGTATATTATACATATATATATGAAATAAGTGGCTGAAGATAAAATCAATTCTCAAATTCGGATTGGTGTTTAACAGTTTGACCAAGGAAATAAATAATTTGGATGCTTTCTTTTGCCTGCCCTCCCCTATAAGGTCTTCAGGTTGCCCTTTCAAGGTTTTGCAGGTTGGTTGGCTTATTCCCTTGTCCCCCCTTATATCCTGGCAATGCTGGGTTCTCTAAGCACAGAGTCATCAACTCACTCCTCTGTTAACCAGACTCAGCTACTATTCTGCCACATTAATTGGCAAGAATGGAGCACTTCCTCTGTTCCCTTGACACCAATCACCATGGTTGAGTGGTCCTGTGGAGACCATGTCTTTCTGTGTGTTTTCTTATCACCTCATATGGTACACATGAATGACAACCTGATTAGAAAACAGGAAAGAATTTTATGTCCTCTCTCTAACAGTTATTACTAGTGCTTGATTTTGAAAGCTTCATAATTGCTATCTCTTTGATCATTGAATTTCACCATCTTCTAAATGGGCAGGATCCAGTGAGGGGGCACCTGTGTAGGCACTGTGCAAACTGTGAGGCACTCTTCCACAGTGGCTCTATCTCACTTTATATATTTGCTTCTCTCCTTCCTCTTTCTTCTTTTACTTACTGTCTCCCTCTTTCTTCTCTTCCCGTCTTCTCTCCTCTTTCCCATTTCTTCCCTCCTTTTTGCCTTCCCCTACTCTCTCAGCTAAACTTCCTCCCTTCCTGTGGCCCTTCTGTCTTTCTTATCTTCACCCTGCCCCTGCACTTTAGTTCTTTAAGGATTTGCAGTTGTTCACTAGGCTCCTATACAATGAAGTGTGTGTAGTGGTGGAGTACAATGAGGGAAAACATACAACAAATAGGATGATAACACTAAGGGAAAAGTTAGTATGAGGCTGGACAAGGAGGGAGAAAAATGTGATTGGATAAACATTCTCATTGTCTTTGAAGAAGAAAACATACATTCTTCAAGAAAGACAAAACTTTCCTGGTAATTAAGTCTGAGGCAAATTTCTTACCTGAATCTTACAGGAGACACACAAATGTTGTTCTGAATACGATCCTTACAATTAAAGCAATGATGGGTTTCCAGATGTTTATAGCATGCCCTACCCTAAGCTGGGGGTGTGAAGTAAGAATACCAGTTCTGTTCAGGGCCAGAACATGATTTCTGGTGGCTTACCTTCTTGATGAAAAGATTTTATCCAGGGATAAATCCTAGAATACAAAATGGTAGTAATGTGTTCTGGGATCCCTCCTGATCATACAAGAGCCAGTCTCCTCAGTTAGTACTTGAAGTAGCAGCTCAATCTCACATGTAGTCACACACAATCCAGTGAACTATAATGTCTGATCTGCTGAGTTCTCCCTCTCTTGCTCTGGCCTCTCTTTGAAAGACTTTGACCTTGAAATTATTTGAAAGTTTGTGTGCAGTCATTACAGCCAGTATCCTGCATGAGCATCATTAATGGTGTCAGAGCTAAGAGTGCTTCCCAAATGCCCTGGTTGTGTAGCATTCCCAAAGGGACCAAGCACCACAGATTTTAGGTGATGCTAGTCTTTGGAGTCCTCAATGTGCCAAAGCTGAGTTTAACTGTGGTGAGATAGGTAGAGTATGTATCTCATCTACTGTTAGTTAAACTTCCTCACCAAGGTACCAGTTAGGGCTGCTGTGGCCTGTCTCTTGAGTCTGTTGAAGAAATATCTCCTTCATTTTCTTACTTCAGACTGTTTCTGTGGGGGCATTAATGATTCATGGGGCTGGGTCACGAGATATGCATGCTCTCTCCCTTACTCTGAAGGCAAACTCTTTCCTCCAACTCTACTAAAAATTAGTCCATTCAAATGAATGCCTGAGGGCAACCACCCCATCAGTTCACCATGTGTTTCCACACATGTCAGAATCCCCACAATACCCCACCCCCAGTTAAATCTTGAAGAATAAATGTGAGCCTTTTGATTCAATTGAATTCAGTAATTGAGTTGAATAAAATAGTCTTGAAGAATAAATGCAGCTATCAAATGGTGTTCCATACATATAATTTTTATACCATTAAGATATACTGATTATTGTTTGTAGAGAAAATTCCAGGCTAGAAAAGATTTTCCCTAAGAATCTAAAGGACAGTGTCATGGGGAACATGGTGCTGGAATCAGGGATGATGTGACTAACAAAAATCTCTGCTCAGATTGCCTGATTTAACAAGGAGTGTAGGGGGAATAGAGTTCCAGGTGTAGTGGTTCCTTAGGGTGCTAGATTTTTACCTATGTGATTCTCTTGGCTCTGCCATTTGCCATTTGTTGGTCTCATTCTCAGGCAGGATCACAGCAACAAGCCACAGGCCACTATTGACACCTTCCCTTCCTGGGAGCCTGTGCAGCCTGCCACTGCCAGGGTCCTGTGATCCAGAGACCACTTCCCAGTCAGAACACATGGTGCACCTCAGGCTGGTGCAATGCCATGTTGGCCTTTGCCACTGCAGGCTTGACCCGCATTCCATACTCCTCCCTCCCCCCAGCCTATGTGAGCCAGAGCCCCCTAATCAGCTGCTCCTTTAACCCCGTCCTGTCTGAGTGAAGAACAGACGCCCTCTGGCAGCCAACACGCAGAGGCAGGGCTAAATCCAAAGCTGAGCCCCAGGAGCTGTGTGAACAAATAAGAGAAATGGAAATCTCTCCCAGCAGCCTCAGGAGAAGTGGATTAAATCTCCACATTCACCTTGATGTACCCTGCATCTGTGGAATACCTGAATAGACAATGAATCATCCCAAAATTGAGGTGGTAGACTTTGGGAGCAACTGTAGACTTGGGGTTTGCTTTCTGCATCAAATTTGTTTCTGTTTTTTTATTTATTTTAGTTTAGTATTTAGAGATTATTATCATTGGCAGATTTGTTTATTGATTTGGTTGCTCTCTTCCTTTTTTTAAAATATAGATATATTTTTTCCTTCTTCTCTTTTTGTGAGTGTGTATGTGTATGCTACTTTGTGTGATTTTTGTCTGTATATCTTTGCTTCTACCATTTGTCCTAGAGGGTCTGTGTTTTTTTTTTTTTAATATAGTTTTTAGTATTTTTAATCTTTGGTGGATTTGTTTTTAGGTTTGGTTGCCCTCTCTTTTTTCTTTCTTTTTATTTTATTATTTTTTACTTTTTCAAATTTTTAATAAATTTTTTAATTTTAATAAATTTTATAACTTTTAATTTTATTATTTTTTTTCTCCCTTTTCTTCTGAGCCTTGTGACTGATGGGATCTTGGTGTTCCAGTCAGGTGTAAGGGCTGTACCTCTGAGGTGGGAGAGCTGAATTCAGGAAATTGGTCCACCAGAGACCTCCAGGCTCCACATAGTATCAAAAAGCAAAAGCTCTCCCAGAGATCTGTTTCTCAGTGCTAAGACCCAGCTCCACTCCATGACCAGAAGTTACAGTGCGGGACACCCTATGCCAAACCACTAGCAATACCAGAACACAACCCCATCCATTAGCAGAGAGGCTGCCTAAAATCATAATAAGGTCACAGACACCCCAAAACACACCACCAGATGCAGTCCTGCCAACAAGAAAGACAAGATCCAACCTCATCCACTGGAGCACAGGCACCTGTCCCCTCCACCAGGAAGCCTACACAACCCACTGAACCAACCTTAACCACTGGGGGCAGACACCAAAAACAAAGGAAACTACATACCTGCAGCCCACGAAAAGGAGACCGCAAACACAGTAAGTTAAGCAAAATGAGAAGACAGAGAAATACACAGCAGAAGAAGGAGCAAGGTAAAAACCCACCAGACCTAACAAATGAAGAGGAAATAGGCAGCCCACCTGAAAAATAATTCAGAGTAATGATAGTAAAGATGATCCAAAATCTTGGAAATAGAATGGGGAAAATACAAGAAACATTTAACAAGGACTTAGAAGAACTAAAGAGCAAACAAACAATGATGAACAACACAATAAATTAAATGAAAAATTCTCTAGAAGGAACCAATAGCAGAATAACTGAGGCAGAAGAAGGGATAAGTGACCTGGAAGATAAAATAGTGGAAATAACTACTGCAGAGCAGAATAAAGAAAAAAGAATGAAAAGAATTGAGGACAGTCTCAGAGACCTCTGGGACAACATTGAACGCACCAACATTCAAATTATAGGGGTCCCAGAAGAAGAAGAGAAAAAAAAGGGACTGAGAAAATATTTGAAGAGATTATAGTGGAAAACTTCCCTAATATGGGTAAGGAAATAGTCAATCAAGTCCAGGAAGCACAGAGAGTCCCATACAAGATAAATCCAATGAGAAACATGCCAAGACACAAATTAATCAAACTATCAAAAATTAAATACAAGGGAAAATATTTAAAGCAGCAAGGAAAAAAGCAAAAAGTAACATAAAAGGGAATCCCCATAAGGTTAACAGCTGATCTGTTAGCAGAAAGTCTGCAAGCCAGAAGTGAGTGGCAGTACATATTTAAAGTGATGAAAGGGAAAAATCTACAACTAAGATTACTCTACCCCACAGGATCTCATTCAGATTCAACAGAGAAATAAAAACCTTTAGAGACAAGCAAAAGGTAAGAGAATTCAGCACCACCAAACCAGCTTTACAACAAATGCTGAAGTAACTTCTCTAAGCAGGAAACACAAGAGAAGGAAAAGACCTACAATAACAAACCCAAAACAATGAAAAAAATAGTAATAGGAACATACATATCAATAAGTACCTTAAATGTAAATGGAATAAATGCTCCAACCAATACACATAGACTGGCAGAATGGATACAAAAACAAGACCTGTATATATGCTGTCTACAAGAGACCCACTTCAGACCTAGGGACACATATAGACTGAAAGTGAGGGGATGGAAAAATATATTCCATGCAAATAGAAATCAAAGGTAAGCTGGCATAGTAATTCTCATATCAGACAAAATAAACTGTAAAATAAAGACTATTACAAGATACAAAGTAGGACACTACATAATAATCAAGGGATCAATCTAAGAAGAAGACATAACAATTGTAAATATTTATTCACCCAACATAGGAGCACATCAATATATAAGGCAAATGCTAACAAACATAAAAGGGGAAATTGACAGTCACACAATCATAGTAGGGGACTTTAACACCCCACCTTCACCAATGGACAGATCATCCAAAATGAAAATAAATAAGGAAACACAAACTTTAAATGACACATTAATCAAGATGGATTTAATTGATAATTATAGGGCATTCCATCCAAAAACAACAGAATACATTTTCTTCTCAAGTGCTCATGGAACATTCTCCAGGATAGAGCATATCTTGGGTCACAAATCAAGCCTTGGTATATCTAAGAAAATTTAAATCATGTCAAGTATCTGTTCTGACCACAATGCTCTGAGACTAGATATCAATTATGGTAAAAAAATCTGTAAAAAATGCAAACACATGGAGGCTAAAAAATACACTACTAAATAACCAAGAGATCACTGAAGAAATCAAAGAAGAAATAAAAAATACCTAGAATCAAATGACAATGCAAACATGATGACCCAAAACCTATGGGAAGGAGCAAAAGCAGTTCTATGAGGAAAGTTTATAGCAATACAATCCTACCTCAAGAAACAAGAAACATCTAAAATAAACAGCTTAACCTCACACCTAAACCAATTAGAGAAAGAAGAACAAAAGAATCCCAAAGTTAGCTGAAGGAAAGGAATCAGAAATATCAGATCAGAAATAAATGAAAAAGAAATGAAGGAAACAATAGCAAAGATCAATAAAACTAAAGTCTGGTTCTTTGAAAAGATAAACAAAATTGATAAAGCATTTGCCAGATTCCACAAGAAAAGAAGGGAGATGGCTCAAATCGATAGAATTAGAAATGAAAAAGGAGAAGTAAAAACTGACACTGCAGAAATACAGAGGATCATGAGACATTACTACAAGCAACTATATGCCAATAACATGGACAACATGGAAGAAATGGATAAACTCTTTGAAAAGCACCACCTTCTGAGACTGAACAAGGAAGAAACAGAAAATATAAACAAACTAATCACAAGCACTGAAATTGAAACTCTGATTAGAAATCTTACAGCAAACAAAAGTCCAGGACCAGATGTCTTCACAGGTGAATTCTATGAAGCATTTAGAGAAGAGCTCACACCTATCCTTCTCAAACTCTTCCTAAATATAGCAGAGAGAGGAACACTCCCAAACTTATTCTACGAGGCCACCATCACCTTGATACCAAAACCAGACAAAGATGTCACAAAAAAAGAAAGCTAAGGCCAATATCACTGATGAACATAGATGAAAAAACCCTCAAGAAAATACTAGCCAACAGAATCCAACAGCACATGAAAAGGATCATACACCATGATCAAGTGGGGTTTATCCCAGGAATGCAAGGATTCTTCAATATATGCAAATCAATCAATGTGATACACCATATTAACAAACTGAAGAATGAAAACCATATGATAATCTTAATAGATGCAGAGAAAGCTTTTGACAAAATTCAACACCCATTTATGATAAAAACTCTCCAGAAAGTAGGCATAGAAAGAACCTATCTCAACATATTAAAGGCCATATATGACAAACCCATAGCCAACATCATTCTACATGGTGAAAAACTGAAACCATTTCCTCTAAGATCAGGAAGAAGACAAGGTTGCAAGAGTGAGGGGATATGGGGATAGAGGTATGCATATAGCTGATTCACTGTGTCATACAGCAGAAACTAACACAACACTGTAAAGCAATTATATTCCACTAAAGATGTTAATATATATATATATATATATATATATATATATATATATTAGGAGAAATGTCACCTTTTAAACAGCCTATATTGGCATGGATTTCTTTTTTACCATCTCTGAAAATTGAGATGTAACCAAGTCATTTCACCTCTGGTAGCAGAGATGTATGGGACCATATATTTCTGTAAGGCCAGAAAGGTATAATCCAATTTAGTAGAGGCAAGAAAAAAAAGGAATGGTGATACATTTCTACATAAATGGCTCAAGTTGGCATGAGATCATCTAAAATCCTATTATTTGTCAAGTTAAAAAATGGAGATGAAGAAGTTGGAGACACTTTCCATCACAAAGTTTGTTGTGTAATCAAGATGCAAGCCCAGGTCTTCAGAACAGAGCTTAGTGTATGTCATAGTTGTCACCTGGCCTCCCTTTCTGTACTCACCAAAAGCTTCAAGGCTAGTGTATATAATTCAACATCTTATACTTTACTCAGAAAGTATCTTCAGCCATTCCATGAGTATTATTGTGTATAGGAATAAACTGGAATGTAAAACAGTCTTAAACTAGCTAATTTTCCCATGTTCACACAAGATAAAATTATTATCCAATCAAAGCCTTCCTTGCATCCTATCAATTGATTTTAAGGCTGTGTAATAAATTATATGTGCTGGTCATTTTGCTTTGTGGTAGGCAGAAATATCTGATTCTGTTTATTCAGTGGTCTTAGTTTAGGAAGATGAGTCTAGGATGGCTGTCTTGAATTTTTCTTCTTGGTTATGCTCCAACCCTCACTCCAGATTTTATAGTAATTAATGTAAAGGGGGTTTTCTTTCCTTTTTTTGGATTGCAGATGTGAGTGTGTTAAAGTTTCTAGGGACAGAAAAGATAAGTGGCTGCTGCTTTGTTTTCTCTTGCTTCCTCCTTATATGAAACTATTCAGATAGATCTGCCGGAAGAGATGTAGTCACAGATGGCAGAGGTCAGTGTCTTGTGTATTCAATGTAGTCAATAATAAAGTCAGGACTTATGCTAACTGAATGTTAATAAGGAAGCACAAGGACCTTGGAAAGTCATTATGTCTGGTCATTTGCTTCATAATATTACTCCAACAGGCTCAGGAGGCCAATGCAAAGAGATTTTTAAACAAGTATCAAGAAAAGGCCACAAAAATAAGGAAACAACTGAAACACTATATAGATTGTTAGGTTCATGTGTAGCTCAGCAGAAGGAGAATTTTAAAATGTAGTTTCTATGTAGCAGAGGGAATTGTTTGATTTCTTATTGAAGGAAATCTGGTCTTTATCCAAATCAAAATGTTATTATTATTAATTTTTCTTTATCTAAATAGTATGATTCCTTCTAAATATAATGGTCTTCTACAGGCACTAATTACAGGTCCTTTGAATGAAGTTAGTTACCTAAAACTGTACTATTTTTCATGGAAGAATATTTTCATCATTGCATTTGGATAAGTTGGTGGGCAGAAGGGAAGAGTTGGTGACTGGTATAGGAAATGCATATAAATGTAAACTAGCTCCTATCTCCCATTCTCTGCATTTTCCTCTTACACTTCATTTCTTTACAGTATGAAGATTAACACTACATCTATGCATTCAGTCCAGGCTCAGGTTTCACCTTTTGCCTCCTTTCTAATCTTCCACTCTTTATCCTCAGTGTATGGTTGTGCCCATGAGGCTGAGAAGGAAGGCACAATGGCACAAGTTAGACACACACACATAGAAAAGAATAAACTTGTCATTACACATAGTAAGGCCAGAGGGAAGCACTGTCAGTTACACTGTCCATAGGGAAAAACGTCTCAGTTCCTCAGGGGTGTCAGGAGTATAGTGAGATCTTTTCTCCACACTATAAGTCCTCGGAGATACCTCATCAAAGGCCTTGCTCATCAACTAATGTTACAATAAAGTTATACAATTTTGAAACTTGAAGTCACTTTAGAATTCCTATTATATGACATTATTTTACATATCCATCCACCTATATATGCATCCCTCCATCTATTTAACATTTGTAGAACTCGGATTCAACCCCTTTGGCATTGTGTTATTTTACCAGAAGATATATAAAATCTAGTTTTTGTTCTTTTGGGACATTAGCAGCTGTTGATGCTCGACACTTAGATCTATTCATTCATTGGGGGTTATAAAATGGTGTTATTTCTAATTCTATCATTCTGTTTATTTCTATCACTTTCTTTTAATTTAATGGCTGGGAACATTTTTAAAGGAGATGATTCTCCTTATATATCATTTGGTTATCTAGTGATAGTTCTGTCTTTATATTTACGCAGTATTCCGGATAATTTGGGTCTTAGGAACTCATGGGTTTCAAACATAATTTAAATATATTTGATGGTTTTCAATCCATTGCAAGGCTTATCCTTGTTGGAGTTTAAATTGTTTCATCTTTGGCCAGTGGGGCCTCATAAATTAGTTTCTGAGTCTTTTTGACATGATGCTGTTAGTCTTAGATAGATTCCTTGCTCTCTGTTTGATATGTCAAGATGTTTCAAGGTCATCATGTACCTTTCCTAATCCTGACCTGAATCAGCCATATC
>RJWK010036399.1:0-21741 GCA_004363435.1 Platanista minor | reverse complement strand
CTCACTGTTGTGGCCTCTCCCGTTGCGGAGCACAGGCTCCAGACGCGCAGGCTCAGCGGCCATGGCTTACGGGCCCAGCCGCTCCGCGGCATGTGGGATCTTCCCGGACCGGGGCACGAACCTGTGTCCCCTGCATCGGCAGGCGGACTCTCAACCACTGCGCCACCAGGGAAGCCCTACATTATTTTTTTGACTAGCAGAAAAAGTTCATTAACTCACTGAGGATCTACTCTGTTTGGCACCGTACCAGGCACTGGAGTAGAATGCTAAGCCCAACAGAGACAGGCCTTGCCTTCCTGATGCTTACAGTCAGGTAAGACAACATGAGGGAGACAGTGCAAGTAAGATACACTTTCAGTGAGCTTCCTGGTGCTAGCAGAAGCACTGCCAGATAAGAGTATTATCTAACACATTACTGCAAACAGCTAAGTAGAAGAAATAGGCTCTCACCCGGAACAGTCAGTTCCGATATTAGAATGTAGCACTATCTCCAAATCTCTAAGCACCCAAACAGTTTGATGTCATTTATTACCAAAGATACTTGTCACTACTTGAATACTAAATAAGGAAGTTTCCTGAGTGGGTACTGAATAGGAAAAATTAAAATAAAATAGAGAATCCTATAGGAGTTTTATTCAGATAGCTCTAATTTTGTACATAGGTTCTTATGTGTTTGAAATAACTACCACTGAGTAATATTTCAGTTTCCTATACCTATTAATAACTATTTCCATAATTTATTAAGTGATATTTCACTAATTGAAAATCTAATGTGATTTAATAAGAACTGGAATTTTCAAAATGAGTTAAATCCCTTTCACCAGAAGAGAAGCAAACGGCTAATCTAAAGCCACGAATAATGCACGTTCACCACCTAGCGGCACTTTTAGCAAACAGCAGGTACGTTACACTTAAAACAGTATATTCTGCTAATTTAACTCATGGATAACATGAGAAGCTTTATAGATGACTCCTGTTTTCCAGATAATTCCTCTTGTTTTAGCCCCTAGCAATTCAGCAGAATCACCTCTCTTTTTGTTCCTCCTCAAGTCCCACTGCGCTGTCTAGACTAAACCACACCTCTCCTGGCACTGGGGTACTAGCTTCCTGACTGGATTGTCCACTTCCTCTCAAACACTGCCATTTGTATCATTCCTCCACGTAAGAAATACGAAATCAATTTTTTTTGCAACACATACAGTAGAAGCACCTGGAGCTGTTACAAAGTGCCTGTTTCTGAATTTGCTCAGCAAGCTGAATTCTATAGAAGTGAAAGGTTCAACTGTGACCACTCTGAACATGCATCACACTTCCTAGCCTGTCCCCGTATTGAACTCCCCACCTCCCCTCCACCTGGGGAATTGCTACCCGCGCCTCAAGACTCAGCTCAAAGCCCACTGCCTGCCAGAAGACTTCCTTGACGACTGCAGTCCATTCATCTCTCCCAGTGATGAATTTTAAGAATGATGATGGTCTGTGGCCCAAGATTCACCCTAGATTTACTTTTTTCTGCCCTGTCATTAGTGTCCAGTATGTCTGTGGACTAGCAGACCATTTCTGAGGGAAACACCTTGTAGGCAGCAATTGTTTGCATGTGTTTTAAAATATTCCCTCTCCACTGGACCCAGTTCAATGAAGAACTGAGGCTCAATAAATACTGGAGGGTTGTGTCCACCAATCCTTAATAGTATATTTCATTATTCTGATCTTCGAGCCTGCAGGTGACTCCCAGGTGTGGCTTCTGACCACCCCGTCACCTTTCTCTAGTTAAACACGTATGATCTTCTCAACAGCAGCGGGAGCTTCATGTCAATACATCTGCATATTCATGTAGGAAGAGAACTGGCATGATGTTTCCTAGTAATTTAGGCCAAGAGAACAGTTCTTCTTGGATTACCTGGGCATTTAAGGTGAAAGTTAGGGTTAATATTGGCAAGGATTTGTCTCATCTATTCATTTCACTTTGTATTTGCAGGTCCGTTGTAAGTGATTTATGAAAACCTTTCAAAGGTCACTATCTATCCTTAAAATACATCAATCTTCAGCAGCAACCTTCCGCTTTGAGGAAAGAAACTTACTGTTTCACAAACATGTTAGACAAGAATGTGGTGGATCACACAGGGCACAGGATTCGTGAAATCAACATTTATTCCCGCGACATCACCTGAGGCAGCCAGCATGCTTCTGGTTCTGATTAAAGCTACTGCAACAACACCTGATGGATCTACAGGAACACTTTGTTCTTAAATTAACTATATCCTGGAATAACAAAAGGTATGGAACTTTGCCACATGTGCCCTCAAGGGCATGGCATTCTAATAGGAAGATGTGTTGGTCTTAATAAAATGGATAACCCAGGGAGTGCACACCCAGCCCACTCAAACCTCCGTTTTAACCCTGTAGTAGTTATAAGCGTACACCAAGACCTTAATGTTTAATTTGGAATAAGGTTTAACACAGTTTTAAATACATTTTTATAAGGCTCAAATCTCTTCATTACATGGATTGCTACAGCAATTACTTGCCAGACACAATATTTTCTTGAATCATACACATATTGAATATATATATATATATATATATATATATATATATATACATTACAAAAATAAAATTCATGTTGACTTATCATTCCTAAAATAACTTTCTCTACTCATATCCATTTATCTCTAGACAGTCATTGCAAATACGATTTGCCAAGGATTTGAATTTGTGTATCTATAGCCTGCATATTCTGACAATAAAAAAGTAGAAAAATCGACTTACAAGCCTTCAGTTATCTTTCTGAATTTGATTTTTTAGATATAAATAACCAAACCCTCTCAATGTAAGCCTGACACTGATAATGAATATGTTTCAGACGGCAACAGGGAAACATACTACTGCTGCAATTAGATGCAAATGTTTTGAGTGCGTGCAGTCTTAAAGTCGAGATTAAGCCACTGAATAAGAAAATTCAGAAGTTAAGTGATTCAAAAGAAATAAACCGGCTGAGTCAGGTTTTTCCAGTGAACTAGCTGCCCCTTGGGATTATATCTGGTGTGGTTCTAAGTGGTAGAAAATCTGTCTGTTGGATTTCGTAATTTTAATACAAATGGAGACATTGTTCCTGAAGCCTTAGCAATTCTTATGCAAAGTACAAAGGGCTTCATTCTGAGAGAGGCCTGAGCTCTTGTGAGTCAGTCCATATTTCCTGAGTACCAATTGTATGTAGCGTCGTGAGTCAGGCATGTGAAGATACACACACTGGACTTTTGTACCCTTGAGGAGCTGAATAGTCCGTACATGAAAATGCCTTCAAATACTTGAAAATCATAAATCCACTAATTCTGGGGGGGGGGGGGGGAGTGATTAACGGATAGGCGGGATTAATCAAAGAAGACTTCCTAGAGAAGGTGAGGACATAGGATACAGAAATACACAAGTTACTGCATGAGGATGAGACGATGTGATGTATTAAACCAAGAATCTACATCAAGGAGCACTGAGGTTACAAGAAGCTGGTGGGAAGCTGCCCAGAGCCTCAATAACCAAGGGCTCTTGTTCAGCCATCCTGGTACCATCTCTTTCCTTCCTGAAGTGTGAAATATTCACTATTCATCTTCAGTCTACACGTAAAGTGACAGAACCCTGAGAAGCAAATTAATTAGAGTCTTATTTATAATTCTGTTGTCAAAACTTACAATTTCAGGTATTTCACAGAAAATACTCGGCTTCTGCATATACTCACACAAGTGACGCTTGTAAATGAAAATCTTAAATTAAAAAAAGAACTAATGATCCCTCACAATAGAAATACAAGACAGAACCCTGGTTTATGCATTTCTAACTGTACTTTGCTTCCTAAACCAAAGTATGAAAGAAAACACTAACAGACACTCTGGTTTCAAACATTCAAATATTTGTATCTGCTTTTAGTAAAAAAAAAAAAAAAAAAAGTGACTTTACTTCTCTTCTTTTTTTGTGTGTGTGTTGTTGTTGTACGCGGGCCTCTCACTGTTGTGGCCTCTCCCGTTGCGGAGCACAGGCTCCGGACGCGCAGGCCCAGCGGCCATGGCTCACGGGCCCAGCCGCTCCACGCGGCATGTGGGATCTTCCCGGACCAGGGCACGAACCCGTGTCCCGTGCATCGGCAGGCGGACTCTCGACCACTTCACCACCAGGGAAGCCCTACTTCTCTTCTTGTACTAATAATTATGGTGTTAAATTCAAGATGGTGTCCAATATGAAAACAATGCTGATAAAAGGGAAATAATGCAAGCTCAGGACTCAGATCTGGATAGCTACTTTGAGAGGCTCTGCTGATGCCACTATGGGGATGGGCATGGGGATGGGCATGGGGATGGGGAAATTCTACAAAGCCTATGAGAGCAGAATGCTGAGATAGCAGAGGGGCAAATGCTTGCATGCCTTGAGTTAGAATTCCACTCTGTGATTTACTAGTTGTGACTGCATGAGTTTCTTAACCTCTCTAAACCTCAGTTTCCTCCTATGTAAAATCTGGGTTAATAGCAATACCCATTTCTTAGGGTTGCTGTAAGGATCGCATGTAATAATCTGGTTAAAATGCTTATCCCACTGCTTGGCCCACAGCAATATTCCATAAATGTTAGATGCTAGCACTTATTTTACTTCCAGAATTTTTAAAATGCATCACGTAAGCTGCATAGTTTAAGACAAAATCTTGAGTGCTATTAAGGCAATAAAATACTAGAGTACAACTCCTGGAAAGTGGAAAACTAAGAAGAAATGCCTATGTCACACTTTTACTATCGCCCAACAACAGAAAATACAAGAAAGGACAGGTCTTTTTTATTATTATTAATTTTAAGTCTTTCTACTGGTTTTTAACTTCTTGGGTTTGGTGATACTAAGAAAATGGGGTACCATGGCTGTCATTTGTTTTGGTCAATGCAGTCAGAGTTGAGCCCAGAACTGTGGCTACAGACAGATCAAACACGCCAGCCCTGCACGGGGTCTCCTGGTGGTCTCCAGAGGCAGAGAGATGCACAGGCTAATGAATCCAATTACTTACTGTCTCTTAAAACCACTTCAAAGGAAGAAAGAATAAGGAACTTCTGAAGCTTCTTGGTTTTGCCCAAAATGTAACAACAAGATATCTATCCCCTTTGGTGTTGAATTTAATGTTAACTTTTTTTTTTTTTTTTCTTCGGTACGCGTGCCTCTCACTGTTGTGGCCTCTCCCGTTGCGGAGCACAGGCTCCGGACACGCAGGCTCAGCGGCCACGGCTCACGGGCCCAGCCGCTCTGCGGCATGTGGGATCTTCCCAGACCGGGGCACGAACCCGTGTCCCCTGCATCGGCAGGCGGACTCTCAACCACTGTGCCACCAGGGAAGCCCAGATCTCTGGATTTTTGAAGATTGCTTTAAAATGCTGTCCACAACTGAATTCAACACCCTGGCTGCCAATTTGGAGCCTCTGTGCCTCCAAACCGCACCAGGAGCAATTATGGTGGATAAGGAGATAACAGAGGGCAGGGGTTTCAGCGCTAGATTCAAATCCTACCCTTCCGGTGCTGTGCAAACTTGGTCAAATCCTAAAATGGCTCTGAGTTTTGGTTTCACTCTCTTTAAACTGGGGGTAAGCAGATCTGCCTCACAGGGTTTTTGTGAGAGGAAAAATGTGAGCTAGCATATAGTAAGGTCCCCCCAAATGACAGGTTTATTATTATCTTCAGAAACGCCTTCATGGAGGAAGAAAGATGAGAGCTGGTTCTTAAGGGATAGGTAGAATTTAGGATTTGGACTGGCAAAGATGGCCTGGAGGGCTTTCCAACCATTCTAGGGAGAGGGAGCAAATATTTGGATGCTGGAAGGAGGCAAAAAAGTAATGTCACCTAGTTTGGCTGGAACAGAATACATGACAGAGGGTAGAGAGAATGAACTCCAGAATGTCAGACTGTGACCCAGGCTCTGGAGCTCCTTGAATGCCACCCTAGGGAGGGCTGGACTTTATGTCAGGGGAACTGAGGAGACAATAAGGTCTTCTAGCAAGGGATCCAAATCAGATCAGGGTTGTTCTATACGATGTGTCCGCTCAACCCGGATTTCCTGAGGGCTTACTATGTGCCAGGCATTCTATTCAGTCCTGAGGATGCAGTGATGAATGAGGCAAACAAACAAGATCACTGCTCCATGGCACCTAAATGCTAGAGGCGACAGGAAGCAGATGGGGGTTAGACTGTAGGAGTCTGGGGACTAGTTGGTGGGCCATTGCTAGCTCCAACGAGAGGTAATGAGGGCCTGATTTAAGGCATTGCTAGGAGATGATGGAGGAGATGAGTCAAGAGATGGTAAGGAGAGAGCAGCAATGTAAGTGGTTGGTAGGACTCAGGGTTTTGAGCTGGCATGGCAGGGCAGTTATGATGGCATCAGCAGAAACAAAGAAGGTGAGAGGAGATACCAGTTTGTTGACAAGAATTATGAGTTGACTCTATCCTAGTAAAGTTTTGATAAATAGCAGACTGGTCTGTTACTGACTCCACTGCAGCCTCTTGGTCAAGTGATCATTTCTGAAGCCGCTGGGCTTTCTTACCAAAAGGTACTTTTTAATTGGATTACATCCAGAGATTTGATACCAAGACTAAACCTATGTTCAGCTCATTTCCCAAAATACAGTATCAAAGGCAGAGCCTGAACACAAAGCATTTCCTGTCAGATAACCATTTGCTTTTAAGGTGGTGAAAAATAAGCAGAGACTCCAGAGCATTCCTATGATAAACTCCCACCCACAGAGAATAGAAATGCTCTCCAGCTGTGTCTCATTCTTGTGGGTTTCTTCCTGCAGCAGCCTGAGTACAGTAAGGTCCAAGAGGGAGTTTAGGGGCTTGGGTTTGAGGACTCACTTAATGACCACCCTTCTGTTTGGGAGCAATATACCCACAAGTGAACTAACCTTTTTCACAAATAGGTCTATTATTACATTCTAGATGAGGGTTCCATAGCTACACCGGTACTCAGAAAGATTCAAGGTGGAATAAAGGAGTTGCACTGGATTTCTTATTCTTTTCTTATAGAGTGACCATTTCTTCTGAAGAAATGGGGAGGAGGCATGTGCAATATATATAAAAATAAATTGGATCCCCTTGGCCACATTTTCACTGTGTCTCGTTTTGTTTCTTTTTCTTTGGCCACACTGCACGGCATGTGGGATCTTAGTTCCCTGACAAGGGATCAATCCCACGGCTCCTGCGTTGGAAGTACAGAGTCTTAACCACTGGACCACCAAGGAAATCCCTTTGCTTTGTTTCTTTTCAGGGGGTAGGAACAGAGGGCAACTAGAGTGATAGGAAAGATAGAGGTGGAGAGAAAAGAGGCATTCTATTGTTCTCCAGCTTCAGCAAAATTATCAGGTATTCTTGCTGAGTGAAATTAAGTGCAGAATCATTATTATACTTGTAATTCCAGCATCTAACACAGTGCTTGACACACAGTAGGTTGATGAAGAAATAAAAGTGTTGAAGTAATAAATATTTGTAGAAAAGGATAAGTGTCTCTTTATAGAAGTGAATAAACACAGAATCAACTTTACTCAATGAATTTTCTAGCATTCAGCTGCATGGAACAGAGTATTCAGCTAACAGTAGTTTAGGTGATAGAATTAATTTTCCTCACATAAAAGCAAGCTCAGAAGTCGCCAGTCACTGCTGTTGTATTCGATGTTCAACGATATCATTGGGGGCCCAAGAACTTTTCATCTTTCCCTTCCATCATCCTCTTATTTACTGCCTCATGGTGGTAGGATGGTTGCCCCCGTCCTAGGCGTTACATCCACATTATGGAGGCAGCAATATCTGTCCTCTTTTATCAAGAAAGTAAAAAAGCTTTTCTAGAAACCCCCAGAAAACGTCCTCTTCTAGCTCTTTGGTCTGACCTATATTAGATGGACATTCACGGTTGTAATACAACCTTAGAAAATGAGTATTTAGCCATATTCTTTGCCATCGTATATAAATTCAGTCTTCTGTTAGCAAGGGAAAAGGGGGAAATAGACATTGAGTAGACAATTGACAGTGTCTGCCACACTTTTAGAGCCCTTCCACACCCAACTCCTTCTTTTTTTAAAAAAAAATTATTTATTTATTTATTTTTGGCTGTGTTGGGTCTTCGTTTCTGTGCGAGGGCTTTCTCTAGTTGCGGTGAGTGGGGGCCACTCTTCATCGCTGTGCGTGGGCCTCTCACTATCACGGCCTCTCGTTGCGGAGCACAGGCTCCAGACACGCGGGCTCAGTAATTGTGGTTCACGGGCCCAGTTTCTCCACGGCATGTGGGATCTTCCCAGACCAGGGCTCGAACCCGTGTCCCCTGCATTGGCAGGCAGATTCCCAAGCACTGCGCCACCAGGGAAGCCCCCCCCCACCCCCCGCCCCTGCCATCTCCTTCTGAATACTCAAATTACTTATGACCTTGTGTTAATTTATTGATGTCACTTGTTTTCCCTTCAGATTGAAGGCAGAACACATATTTTACTCATTTTCCCCTATCTTTTGCACAGTGGGCCCTCAATAAGTTTTGTGGAATAAATTGAAAATATTATAAATGTTTTTTGGAGTACATGTAAAATGATGCTTTTTAAGTAGCTATAAAAAAACATGAATTCATTTCACATTTGTGCATTAGCTACTATTCCATTTTAAACACACTAAGTCAAGTAGGCTTAAGTGAAGTTTCAGAAAGAGATATAAGAACAAATATGAACAAGTACAAAACATTCTTATAATTGTAACAACAGTGCAGACAAAACTGAAATTCACCTCTAAAAAATGAAGTTAATTTCCTGTTTCTTTATCCTCTAATGCGTTCTGTACCATAAAGATAGATAAATTATTCTAGAAATACTATTCCTTTCAGGTTCAGAAATCTTCAGTGGATCTCAGTGCACAGAAAAACCTTTCCACACTCCTTGCTCCAGTGTTCAAAATGCTCTAACCTGGCCTCCACCTACCCTCATAGCTCTGTCACTCATAACTCTTGTATCAGAATATTTTGCTCCAGCCGAATTTTTCTACTGACGCTCAGTGGCTCTTGGGCATTCTACTTCCCTTGACCTTGAATACCTGCAAATCCTCTCCTGGCTTGTCTGAATCTGACTTAGGCTATGAAGGTTGGCTCAAGTATCAAGTTGACATTTAGATAATGTGAGTTACTAGCATTTTTTAGGCTGGAAATACAGTTTGCCTATGGAATATCTTCTATGTTGGGTTTAGTTACTGCAGTTTTGCAAGAGGCACCTGCGTAAACTGCCATCCTTTCCTTTCATGCAACATCCTACTCAGCAGAGCACTGCAACAGCAATGATTTCTTCCGAAATGGGAAACTGATTGCTAGAATTCTGAGAGTGATTATGCTGACCATTCAATTAGAAATTATATGATTATATATTAGCTAACATTTCCTAAATAGGAACTGTATTAAGAATTATCATTTGATCCTTATAAACTTATAGGGTACTATTTTTACCCCCATTTTGCTGATGAGGAAACAGAGGAAGTAAATAGCTTCTAATCCAAGAGTCAATAAATGTTTTCTGTAAAGGGCTCAATAGTAAGTATTTTTGCTTTTATAGCCATACAGTCTCTGTTGCAACTACTCAACTCTGCCGTTGTCATATGAAGGCGGTCGTTGACATTAAGTAAACAAATGGATGTGGTTGCCTTCCAATAAGTCTTTCTCTACAAAAACAGGCAACGGGCTAGATTTGGTCCACGGACTTTTGTTTGCTGACCTCTCTGCTCTAGTTCAAATAACCCATTTTATTTTATTTTTTTATTTTTTATTTTATTTAATTAATTATTTATTTTTTGTGGTACGCGGGCCTCTCACTGCTGTGGCGTCTCCTGTTGCGGAGCACAGGCTCCGGACGCGCAGGCTCAGCGGCCGTGGCTCACGGACCCAGCCGCTCCGCGGCATGGGGGATCTTCCCGGACCAGGGCACGAACCCGCGTCCCCTGCATCGGCAGGCAGACTCTCAACCACTGCGGCACCAGGGAAGCCCCAAATAGCCCATTTTATAAGCCACTCGCTCCAGACTGCACCAGAGGCAGACCTAGAATCCAGGTCTTCCGACTTGTTGTGGTCTTTCATACTAACTGAGCTGGGATAATTATTCTATAATAAATTGAGCTTGTGAAACCATAAGGCAGATCTGAAACTACCAACAAATTAGATAATTTTGACCTAGATTATTAGATTCAGGTAACTTGAGGTGGATTTTATTCTGTCTTCTGGATCTTCCAAAGGTAAATGGACGTTTAAATTTAGTTTCCTTGCTTATCATGCAGAGGAAAGCATTTCCCACACCAGACAAACACAGGCCACAATTCCACGTATAGTTAAGACTCAGTGCTTGTTAAAAAGCAGCATTTGGTGGTTTTGGAACTATGGAAACACTGTCAGGACACTAGTCCCTTGACAAGATTCCTTGGAATGGCTCTGAATACACATGGCTTCCTGCCAACTTTTTAACTTGGCCTCCTATTTTACCAGGGGACATTCTGACATGGTTAGAAGGGGTAGGAACACCCTTTGTGGCTATAAGACAAAACCCATGATTGCTTGACCTCCTTAGCCCCATGCTGGCTCTAAAAAATTTAGTTCTGCATTGTTGATTCAAATCTTTGACAGGAAATAAAATTTCCGTGGGGAAAGCTGTTATTCTGTGACCTTTGTTCCTTCTATTAATAGCCTTGGAATGTCATGGAAAATATATTTAACATTCTCTTGAACATCTTGAGCACTGTCTGCAGCAGTTTTTCAATCTTTGTCTTAGGACTCCTTGATGATACAAATAGTTTTCAAGAATTTCTTGGAGCCAGAAGTATGGTAACACTGTATTTCAAGATCTCTGTTGGGACCACAAGCTAATCAGAAAACGAGAGGAGAAGTAAACTGTATCTAATATACTTTACTCTCCTAAGTAAAGACAAGATGCTGTTACCTTAACTGTTCACAGTAGACTAACCATTGGAAGACTGGCCAGCCTCTTCAGGAGCACTCAACACAATCAGAGGCTGGAAGATGAGCTGACTCTAGAAGGTCAAGAAATACAGTTATTACCCCTCATGCCTCTGCTCTAATCATGGCTCCATAGCATTCTTGTCCTTGACTTATGCCATGACCAGGGGTTATATTTTGATTCTGAGAGTCCATGTCTTACTAGGTTATGCATATCATATTTAAAAACTTAGATCAACCTTGGAAGAAGTTCAGAATTCTCATCAGCCTATATAATTTTTGCTTGCCCAATCTATCCTTAAGGAGACTAAAGGAAAAAAAAAAAATTCTTTGAATAGACGGAAGTATTTGCTGTGGATGACCAAGCAAAAGATACCTGCAGTAGTGTCTTACTAGTTGGCACCTCCTAGCACTTAAGATATATGCAGACTTGTGCCCTGAAACCAGCTTCTGAAGAATGGAAAAATATTTAAAATATATTATCAAAGCAGTGGAAAAACAGCTAGTTTCCCCCGATTTCAGAATCTATAAGTATTGTATCAAAGTAAATAAGAAAACTGTAAGTGATCTTCTGCTAGGGATAACATTTATGGAGCCTGGGGCCAAGAAGTATAAATACATCTTATCAATGCTGTGAAGTAAATACTATTCTTACATCCATTATACAGAAGAGGAAACTGAGGCTACAGAGAGGTTAAGCAATTTACCCAAAGTCACACAGTAGTAAATGATGGAGATGGGATCTAAATTGAGGAAGTCTGACTCCATCCAGAACCTGAATGCACCTTTACTCTAATGTGTATAATCACCTGGTAAAATCTATATCCTTCAGTAGAGAATTGCTGAATGAGAGACAAAGAGATTTGATGAATGAGAGATAGTATATTTTAGTCCCATTGTTCCCCAGATCACTGCTTACGTATTACAGAGCACATCCCACCTTGTGCTACTGTCCACAATATGTGTCCTGGGCAGTCACAAAGAGAACATTAACCACAGAAACCCGTGTTCAGACCTTAGCATTACTATCGCCCAACAGTTACCAAAGTCTGTACCTTGCTTTTGTAATGTTATTGAAGTGCAGGGGGAAGCAATAAGTTCTTAATGGTTCAAGGTACATAATTTGGGTGCAGAAAAAACTTGATTTTTATAGTCATTCTCTCCCTTATTTTAGGAACCTACTAGAACTCTGTAGTAATCCATTAAGGCCATGCACAAATATTCTGGCTCTTTTCTTTTAGGATTGCACTTCTCCAGCCTCTGGAAGTTACCTGCTTTGGCCAGTGAAAGGTGCACAGAAGTGGTCTCTGTTGCTTCCAGGAGGAAGCTTTAAGACCCAGTGCATGCTTTGCCATCTTTATCCTTTAGACTTAGTAACTGGCAATATTCCAAATAGTGGCTGCCCAAGGTGAGGACAACAGTGAAAGTGTGGAGCAAAGCTCCCTGCCCACCCCTGATGGATACATTTTATATGGAAGAAATAGAGCGTTATCAGCAAGCAATTATCCATCAAGACTTGAAGTCATTGTTGCAGCAAAACCTGTCCTATCCTGACTGGTCTTCTCTCGCAGAAAATACTGATGCCTAATCTAAAGCAGCAACATAGTGAATATGGCAGAAGAAGGGGACTGGGCTTCTGGCTGTAGTGAAGGCCATCAGTGCTGCCAGCTAACAGGAAATATCCAGGCATTTCCAAAAGGACTAAAGACAGCAGTACAGAAAGAAAAAGTCCTCATGATCCACGACTGAACGTGGTCAAGATTTCTCTGGAAGTAGAAATGTGAAATTTCCAGTTTCTACGATTCTTTTTTTTTTTTACACCTTTATTGGAGTATAATTGCTTTACAATGGTGTTAGTTTCTGCTTTATAACAAAGTGAATCAATTATACATACACATATGTTCCCATATCTCCTCCCTCTTGCGTCTCCCTCCCTCCCACCCTCCCAAGTTTCTACAATTGACTCAAACTGTCAGAAGCCCCAAAGAGGCCCCATATCCTTCCCATATGCCCTTGGACTTGAGCAAGCACACCGTGAAAGCAGTGTGGAGTTTTTAACTAAAAACTGGCCAGGCTGAAGCAACCACTCCGAAGCCTACTATTTTAACTTTCCTGACAGACGGTAGACTAACCAAGGGCTTTTCTATCTCCTTTTCTCCTTTTCAGCAATCATCGAAAAGAGCGATGCTGTGAGTTAGGGGTTTAAACAGAAAGAAATTGAAATCCATGACAGTGATGACTTAATAATATTGCAAATTATAGTTTTTAGTTCAGGTAATTTAGCATACCAAATCACAGTTTAATTTCCTTCTGCAGAGCCCAGGCATGTGAGATAGTGGATGGGAGAAGGGGCAAGGCGGGGTGGAGGGAGAGGGTGAAGATGAGAGTGAGAAAAAAATGTTTAAGACCCCTCAAATGCAGGTGCCCTTGAAAGACTTATAAAAGTGCCCTGGAGAATGTAAACAAACGACACTTCGTTAATACGTGTGCGGCCCATAGCCCTGATCTTTGGGAGGCCAGGGGTCCTCGCTTCCTTTTGTGTTAGGTGCCAGCTTCTCCTGCCTGGTGGAATGTGAGGATCAAGTGCCCAGAAGGAATGCATAAAGTGTGCAGAGCCCTGACAGCTGTGAAAGGAAAGAATGACTTTGAGAGCGTCAGCAAAGCCAGCTGCTGTTGAATGGCGTGCGTCCTTGATCGCGCTCCACACAAAGCCTCGTGAAGGAACGGAGGGTGGCGGCTGAATCACTCAATGATTTGTCTCTCGTTCTAGGATCAACCTTCTGGAAATACCCCACTATTCAATCCGTACTCACCACTCAACTTGCAAAATATTCAAAATAGCTGCCTCAGGTATGTAGATTAATTCACCTGGCTGAAGCTGTGTCTGTGTGTTTGGCCAGAGAATCGGGGATGAATTCTGATTGAATTTCATCCAAAATGATCACCTGAGTTCCAGCCATGACAAGGTAGTGGGGACAAGTCCTTGGGGCTAGCTTGAGAAATCTTAGTTGTTCAAGCCTGTCAGTATCACCCAGCCAGGCTGCAGCTTTTATCAGCTTGACCGAACGTTCACTGGAGGATCTTGGAGTAGTTATATCCCTCGGCATGTATCTGAGTTTAGAGTTTAGGGGTCAAATAACTGGGCTGAGTTTGCAGGTGTGTGAAACTAAAGTTCTCAAACTCCAGGATGCCTAAGAATCACCTAATAAAAAAATTCCTACATCCTACCGTATCCTTACTGAATTAGAATCTCTTGAAGTGGGGCTAAGGAATCTGTTTTAACATGGTTCCTAGATTACTTCAATAAAAACTAGAGTCTTTTTAAAAATTTTCTCAAATTTACTTGAGTAGAAAAAAGAAAATATAACCCTTCATAAACATAAAAAGCACGAACACAAACATATGTAAGAAAACAAAACTCAGTCCAAAGAACTGATATAAGTGAAAAATCATATCCCCTGTCATCCAAACCAAGACACTTCTGAAGGTGAAATTGGGCACTATTAATAATTACAGTAGGATAACAGGCATAAACTGGGACTCTGCTAGGCCAGCGAGGACCCTTGCTTACCTGAGTTCTAAGACTAACCTGGGCAGGAGAGTTGATTAAGATTTAGGCCACTAACCCAACAGAAGCCTGCATCCAAGTCTCGAAGCTTAGCAATCACTGCAAGTATTTTAAGAGGGTCCTAAAGCCAGAGGATCTGGTTCAGAGGCTCATGCTGGCTTGGGCAGAGCAGGGTGAATTCTTAGGTCCCAATCACCCTGCCTAGGATGAGACCAGTAGAAACCATGACATGCCGGTGGCAGAATGCACACAGTAGTGACATTTACCCACAGCAACTTCAGCAGTCTCATGACATGTAAAGGATTGGTCCTCAAAGGCAGAGAAGAGGGGAAACAAACCAGGCATTATTCTATACTCATATTACAGTTTTTTAGGAAGCATCTTTTCCCTAAGTTTTTAGTTCTATTCTCATGCAGTCTGCAAAAAAACCACCTAACAATTATTGTCACATGGATTTCCTACTGCTTTCTTCCTGGGTGAACGATTGCAATATTATTGTAAGACAAAGGAAGAATGGGTTGTGCATTTTCATTATTCAATGTATACAAAGAAATCAGTGTATAAAGGTTGTTTTAGAAGTACAAAATAGCTAAATGAGAAAGCATGTTTTTCTAGGAAATTTCATTTATTTCTTTGATTTTAATAATGATTCTGGTATATAGTTGCTTTTGCAAATAATTGCAATGGATTTGCAAAGAAATACAATGAAAGTAAAAATTGCCTATTTACTTTCAGATATTACTTCCGTTTTAAAAATAAACTCAAAATATTGTATTCATTCAATACAGAACTCTGCTCTTAGCCCTAATGTTGGAACCCCCTTCTTAAAATGCGAAGACCAAAGAAAATATACATGCAGAAGAATCTGAATCTTCACAAAGTAACTTTTCTTTTAGAAAGTATACGTAGGGTAGACCATGCCTCTTCCGCGTACAGTTGCCTGTGCCTGGAATGGGAGGGAAGCAAAATTGGCCTGCTGACCCCAAGAGAAGAGCAGTACCTGAGGAAACATTGAAATAATTACTAAATATGTGTATTAAAGAGGCATGGTGATAGTTACAGGAGAAGGGAAAGGGAAGGAAAGGAAGAGAGAACTCGTTCTTTTATGATTATAAAATATATCTTATTTACCTGAGAGAGTTAAAATGTATTGGCTATGCTTTTCAAAAACTGGTCTTAATTACCCTTGAGATTAGAATTCCATATGAGGTAAATATGTTTTTAGATAGTTTTCTAAAATATGTATAATTTACTCAGGGAAAAAAGGACTGTGTCCTCTGGAGCCAATCTAGCCTCACAGGTAAATACAAATTTAAGTAGATTTCTAAGAAGTATATTATGTACAGTGGCTGATAGAGTGGAATGTCTATGAAGAAGCTGGGAAGGTGCGTCAGTTAAGTACATAATAAAAATGTATTGGAAATATACATCATTTTCTCAGTGGACTATAATTGGCTATGCATAGTAAAAAGTCTTCTTTTAAAAAATGTATTCTGCATCCTCAGACTTTTAAATCTCAATAACTGCGTTATTTTTAAAACTCAGAATGCTAAGCAGTATTAGTGAGAGTGACAAAAGAACTGCACGGTAGATGTCATTCTATAATTTACCACTCTCTTTGACATCTTTTTCTTCTGCTTCCTCTTTTAAAGCAGACTTCATCCAAAGCCATAGGTGAAGAGCTAAAGAAGATGGAGAACAAAATTCAACTTTCCTTACTGAACTGACTGATGCTTTCAGGAGCGTCAAAGTATATTTAACTTTAAAATATAGCCTCTTTTATTTTCCAGAAAGAGGTTTTTTTTTTTTTTTTAATTATAAACAAAAGAGAGAGGGAGAGAGAGGGAGAGGGAGAGAGGGAGAGAATTTTCAGCATCTAGAGTAAAATAATTATCTTGTTCTGTCATTTATACCTTGGCTTGGCAGGGAAGCCTTCTCTAACCTGCTAATTAAGAGACCTCACCATTCTCCCAGCCCATCCACTCAGTTTTAGCTTCCCTTGTCTCCTTCCCCTGCAACCTACATGGACTTTAGTGTACCTGCCCTTATGCCCTTTCTGTATTATCCTGTTTCTGTACAAATTGTGCTGGGCTGTTGAGCTGTGCACTGTTCTGCTCTGGCTACTATAGACTCCTGTGCTGTCACGTAGCCCCAGGTGAGCCTTCGCAGTTACTTGACGATCTGTTCGTTCATCTTGTGTTGACTGGCTATCACATTCCTCCCAAGTATCCTTTCAATCCTCTTCCTTTCTTCAGAGCCTTCCATCCCAACTTTCAACTATTTCTCCCACTTTCCTGAGAGAACTGAGGTCACATGTGCTTTCTCAACACTCACTCTTTCACCAGAAGCTCCCCATGGAACTTCACCCCTTCTCCTGTGCTTTTCCTTCCATCTACGTGTATCTCTTCTGAGACCTTGACCCCCCTTTTCTTCTAGCTCTGGAATTCTACCTTCCCCACTGGTTGCTTCTAAAACAGTGCGAGCTCTCCATTACTAAGGCAAACCCCAAGGTCTTGCCAACTTCGTTAAGTTCTTGCGCTTCCTTCTCTTACCCTTTCAGAGTCAAACTATTCTGCAGGGCAATTCATACAAGCTGCCTCCAACATGCCCTTGGCTTTCTGCTCCCACCACTCTAGGGAAACTAGGAGCACCAAGGTCATGACTGACATAATCACCAATGTTTATGACTTTTTTCTCAGTTCTCATCTTCCACGAGAATTTGCCATATTTAATTCGAGTGACATATTTCTCAAAACTCTTAGTTTCCATGAAAGGGTCCCTCTGACTCCCCTCCTACCACTCTGACGATTCCTTGTCAGCCATACGCTCTGTTCCTCCTCTTCCCTGGCCCCGTAAATACAGGCATTCTCCACAGAACTGTCCTTGGCCGTCTTCTCTTTACTCTCAGCAGCCTCTGGTTCAGTAATTACTTTGATCTCTAATGAGGACTGCTCACCTTTAGGTCTCTGGCCATAACGTCTTCTTAGATTTACAGTTTTCTATTTCTAGTGCAGGCATACCTTATTTTTCTTGTGCTTTGCAGATATTGCATTTTTTTTTACAAATTGAAGGTTTGTGGCAACCCTGCATCAAGCAAGTCTATCGGCACCATATTTCCCACAGCATTTGCTCACTTCGTGTCTCTGTGTCACTTTTTGGTAACTCTCCTAATATTTCAAACTTTTTATTATTATTATATTTGTTACGGTGATTGTGATCAGTGATCTCTGATGTTACTGCTATGGCTTGCTGAAGGCTCAGATAATGGTTAGCCTTTTTTTAACAATAAAGTATTTTTCAATTAAGGCATGTACATTGTTTTTTAAGACCTAAAAATGCTATTGTGCACTCAATACACTGCATACAGTGTAAACATAACTTTTATATTCACTTGGAAACCAAAAACTTTATGTGATTCACTGTATTGTGATACTCGCTTTATTGCAGTGGTCTGGAACAGAACCCACAATATCTCTGAGGTATGCCTGTGTCTGCTAGAGTACTCAGTTTGATGGCCTGGTGACATTTCAAACACAACATATGAGAAACAGAAGTAGTTTTCCTCCCCTCTAAAATCTATCCTAAACTAAGATCCTTTGTTCCATTTAATGACTTGATAATCTTCCCAGGCACCCATGACCAGTAAAGCTGCTCCTGCTGCAAACAATAATGATAACACTACTAATAATATTACACCTAAGAAATCCTTACTGTATCACAGACACTGTTCTAAGCTTTCCACATATTTACTCATTTAATCCCCACGACAACCCTATGTTGTTAACCCCATTTTACAGACGAGGAAACTGAGGGACAGTCACACAACAGCCTGGTTCCAGAGCCAATACTCTTAACCACTCTGCTATCCTGCCTCAAGAAATCTTCAGTGATTGGTGGCAGCATTCTTAAGATGTGTTATAGCTGAGAGTGGCTGGAAAGTGGCTCATTCGAGGTATGAAGGAGTTGAAAGTGGGTGGTGGTTATGGGAATGGAAAGGAGACTGACTGATGGGAACACATGGGGATATTTAATGACAGGAACCGCACTCATCTCTGAGCCACCTATAGCACCATGGGTAGTGGCTGGGTCTCAGAAACCTGTGAATGAGGATAGGAGTGAATTATACACACAGGGAGCAGAAAATTCCTTTTTCTACCATACTGGCAAGGGTAGAAGCAATTCTGATTCCTTATGGGAAGTACAGATATTAGAGAGAAGATCAGAAAGATACTGGCAAAATAAAGATGATTTGACAGTCACTTTTCTTTTACTAAATAATATACAGCATACAACATGGCTACTTTGAGTGGTTATGGGACACTGATGTCTGATTTGCTGCTTTCTATTCATACATAATCTTTCTATTCATTGAGTATTTAACCAAATGCTTACTATTAGTATACCAGTGTGCATAATATGTATTATACTACTGGCTTCTGGTCACTAGAATCTATAACATTTTTGTGGAGGTACAACACATTAAAATTGAATAAGTTCATGAGTTAATAAATACTATGTAAATGTCATAAAGCAATGTGGCATAGTGGTTTAAATCATGGGCTTTAAAGTCTAGATAGAATTGGGTCCTAATTTCAGTCTTTCTTTTGACCTTGGATAAGTCACTTAGCTGAACAGAGTTCATTTTCCTCATCTGTAAAATGTAGATGATAGAACTTACTAAATAGAGTTTCCATGAGGAAGAAATGAGAGGATGTATGTGAAGATAATGCTCAGCATGGTGCCTGGCACATAATTACACACACACACACACACACACACACACACACACACACACACACACAAGGTAGGGGAAAAAAGATGAGTGTCAACTGAGGAAAACAAATACATTATTATATGTTCTGAAGTGGAGCTCAATATTGGCTAAAGAGTTAACTGGCTGGGGTGGGAGAAGCAGATTCCAGCTGAGTCTTAAAGGATGGACAGGTCTTGAATAAGCAGAAAGGGCATTTCATGTAGACAGCAAGGCAGAGCATATCAAGAGAATCTAAGAGGAAGGTACAAAATAAAGAGTAGTACAAACACAGAATCTACAGAACTTATATTATGGATTAGACAGAGAGAGAACCACCAAGATGATTTGAGTTTTTGAGTCTTCACCAGTAAAATAACTGTGCTACTGGTAGAAATCCATCAGCTATGAAAGGAAGCCATTTTTAGAGGAAGAACACAAGTTCAGGTTGAAATACACTGAATTTGGGGTTATGATGGGACAACTTTCAATGTCCAGAGGATAGAGACAACAGATTTGGGACAAAAGGCATAGCCAGAGAGTTTTCAGCTCCTTGAGAAGAAGAATTAGTTAGGTCTCATTTCTCTTTGTATCCCTCAGAGCGCCTACCATGGTGCTTTGAATATTCCAAGTACATTAACACTTGTTGCATGGATGAATGAATAAATGAATAAATGAATGAAAGTAAACATTTTGTTGTTATCTTCCTTGGGGATAGTTAAAATTGTGGGCACAGGTCAGTTCTCTAAGGAAGAACAAAATTGGGACTATACCAATATTGGAGACAAAAGACAAAAATTGAAGCATTAGTGTAAAAAAACATGAATGCACAGGGAGATAGGGATAGAAGGGGATATTAAATGGTGGTCAAGGGGGCATTGGGATAAATGCACTAAAAAAGTGGAAGGCCAAGAGAGGTTATTGATGTCTTCAGGGAGCAAGTTTAGTCAAATGTTATAGATGGAAGCCACAAAGGAAAGAATTAAGGTTGAACAAAAGCGGGGAGTAAATGGAGGCAACAGATGGTGATGGTGAATGAAGGGGAAGAAACCTCAGTGCCCCTCACTGCACTTTTTTCTTAAAATGTGTCAGTATGTGTCACACAGAATAAACATTTGTCATAAGTGTGCCAATAATTAAGTGCACTCATAATGAATATGTGAAAGAATGAATGAATTGAATATGAAATCACTCATATTGAGTATCATTGAATATCATTCATATTGAATATGAAAAAATACTATCTCTTGATTTCTTTTTCTTAATCAGAAACATTTCACCTTCATTTCTGTGCTGTGGGTATGTAAATAGATACAAATGTACTTGTAGGTGACAAAGTTGGTCAAAACCTGTAAGATAAACACTTATCTCCTTCTAATATATTACACTTTTTACCTGCTGTTATGGGAAAAGACCCACCCGGAAAGTTGTATCACTTTGCATTAGACTGTGGGAGGGGAATATTTATGAATAAATATAAGGAATTTTAATTTTCATATCAGTTGTTTTAGTATAAGCTATAGCCCCTCCAAGTGGCTCCCATCTGGATAGTTTCTTTTATTAAAACTAATTGTTTTGCATGTTTGGAAAATGCACAATTTTATCATCATGGAGAAAAGTCTGCATCATGTCTTTATACCATAAAAAGCAAACATGACTTACAGAAACAGAAAAACACCTGAAATCAATAAGCATCTATTTACTTCTCCCCATTTAAATGAAAAACAGGTATCAATAAAATATTTTAGTTATGGGTTTGCCTTTTTTTTTTTTTTTTTTTTTTTTTTTTTTTTTTTTTTTTTTTTTTTTTTTTTTTTTTTTTTTTTTTTTTTTTTTTTTTTTTTTTTTTTTTTTTTTTTTTTTTTTTTTTTTTTTTTTTCGCGGTATGCGGGCCTCTCACTGTCGTGACCTCTCCCGTTGCGGAGCACAGGCTCCGGGCGCGCAGGCTCAGCGGCCACGGCTCACGGGCCCAGCCGCTCCGCGGCACGTGGGATCTTCCCGGACCGGGGCACGAACCCGTGTCCCCTGCATCGGCAGGCGGACTCTCAACCACTGCGCCACCAGGGAAGCCCGGGTTTGCCTTTTTTAATGCTATGGAATTCATGCTGAGTGGAGAAAACTCAAGCTTGATACATTCAACTTCTAGTACAGTTTCAAGGTGAATTACTAAATCTTCAAAACCTGACCTTCTATTTGCATTTCTCTGATAATTAATGATGTTGAGCATTCTTTCATGTGTTTGTTGGCAGACAATGGAATATTACTCAGCCATAAAAAGAAATGAAATGGAGATATTCGTAATGAGGTGGATGGACCTAGAGTCTGTCATACAGAGTGAAGTAAGTCAGAAAGAGAAAGACAAATACCGTATGCTAACACATATATATGGAATCTAAGAAAAAAAGAAGTGTCGTGAAGGGCCTGGGGGCAGGACAGGAAAAAAGACAC
>RJWK010036398.1:0-21744 GCA_004363435.1 Platanista minor | reverse complement strand
AGCTTTTGCACAGCAAAGGAAACCATAAACAAGACCAAAAGACAACCCTCAGAATGGGAGAAAATATTTGCAAATGAAGCAGCTGACAAAGGATTAATCTCCAGAATTTACAAGCAGCTCATGCAGCTCAATAACAAAAAAACAAACAACCCAATCCAAAAATGGGCAGAAGACCTAAATAGACATTTCTCCAAAGAAGGTATACAGACTGCAAACAAACACGTGAAAGGATGCTCAACATCACTAGTCATTAGAGAAATGCAAATCAAAACTACAATGAGATATCATCTCACACTGGTCAGAGTAGCCATCATCAAAAAATCTAGAAACAATAAATGCTGGAGAGGGTGTGGAGAAAAGGGAACACTCTTGCACTGCTGGTGGGAATGTGAATTGGTACAGCCACTATGGAGAACAGTATGGAGGTTCCTTAAAAAACTACAACTAGAACTACCATATGACCCAGCAATCCCACTACTGGGAATATACCCTGAGAAAACCATAATTCAAAAAGAGTCATGTACCAAAATGTTCATTGCAGCTCTATGTACAATAGCCAGGACATGGAAACAACCTAAGTGTCCATTATCGGATGAATGGATAAAGAAGATGTGACACATATATACAATGGAATATTATTCAGCCACAAAAAGAAACGAAATGGAGTTATTTGTAGTGAGGTGGATGGACCTAGAGTCTGTCATACAGAGTGAAGTAAGTCAGAAAGAGAAAGACAAATACCGTATGCTAACACGTATATATGGAATCTAAGAAAAAATGAAATGTCGTGAAGAACCTAGGGGCAAGACGGGAATAAAGACACAAACCTACTAGAGAATGGACTTGAGGATATGGGGAGGGGGAGGGGTAAGCTGTGATAAAGTGAGAGAGTGGCATGGACCTATGGACACTACGAAATGTAAAATAGATAGCTAGTGGGAAGCAGCCGCATGGCACAGGGAGATCAGCTCGGTGCTTTGTGACCACCTGGATGGGTGGGATAGGGAGGGTGGGAGGGAGGGAGATGCAAGAGAGAGGAGATATGGGAACATATGTATATGTATAATTGATTCGCTTTGTTATAAAGCAGAAACTAACACCCATTGTAAAGCGATTATACTCCAATAAAGATGTAAAAATTGAAAAAAATTAAAAAAAATTTTAGGCTAGGACTTGGCATGTAATGGATTTGTAAAAAAAATCATATAAATGGAAAGCACAAAGCTTATAAAATTACACAACAAGATTTATGGGGGAGAGAAAGATGTTTGCTTAGCTTTGAGAAGACTGCTAAGGGAATTGACAATTCAAAGAGATGGAGCCAAATGGTCATTGTGGACCAGCAGATAAACTTTGTGCATACTTCAGTCTGTGATTGAATTTTTTTTTCCTGATCACATAGGGAACAGCCAAGACCACTTAGATGAGGACTTTAAATGAAATGACTTGGTTTTCCCACTCGTTCCATGTAGACTGGTCATTATGCAGTTAATACTAGGGTTACCAGTCAGCTCAAGTTTGTACCTGCTGTCCCTACTATTTATAGTGCCCCAGCTAGGTCTCAAAAAAGTGTCCCGGTGTGGATATAAGTTCTTTGGCCACCCTATTCATGGAGAACTCTGTTGGCCTGACAGAGTTGGACTAAGAGACAGTTGGACTAAAAGACAGAGTTGGACTAAGAGACAGTTTCTTCTAAGTTGAAGAGGGCCTTGACTCTAGCTATTCTCCATGTCTCAACGGTCAAGAAGGGGAAATTTCATTCCTGGTGTCCTTCTATTGCTTTCTGAATGGGAAGAGGGGAATTTACTTTCTTTCTCTATTAATTTGTGGCCAAATAAAACATTGGTGTTATCTATCAACATTTTAATCCATACAACAACACTCTAGTAGATATTAGTAAGTATTTTACAGATAAAGAAGTTAGGACTCAGAGAAGTTAAGTAAATTGCCCAAGAGCACACAGCAAATAAGGGTCAGTCCCAATGATAACCTCATTTTGTCTGACTCTCTGTCATGCCCTGTCCACTTTGCGGCATTGTGTTTTCACAGATTCCCTTATTTTGGAACTCATTTTCTCTTGTCTGAATTAGGAGGTATGAAATAAATTCTGCCTTTCCAAAGAAGACCCTGTTAGACATCTCTTTATTGTAGAAGATCATTCTGATCTGTGAAGTTCAGTCTGTAGATTATTGGGTTGTTTCTGATATGAAATAAGAATTGGGTTTTTGTGAACAAGTGGCTCTGTTGTAGTTAAGCTCAGCAATGATCTTTTTTTTTTTTTTTTTTTTTTTTTTTTGCGGTACGCAGGCCCTTCACTGTTGTGGCCTCTCCCGTTGCGGAGCACAGGCTCCGAACGCGCAGGCTCAGCGGCCACGGCTCACGGGCCCAGCCGCCCCGCGGCACGTGGGATCTTCCCGGACCGGGGCACGAACCCGTGTCCCCTGCATCGGCAGGCGGACTCTCAACCACTGCGCCACCAGGGAAGCCCAGCAATGATCTTTTGACTTAGGAACCATTCATATGTAATTAGACAGGTTTAACTGGAAAACATTTTAATTATTTATAATAGGGACAAGCGCGGGATTCAGGAGTGGGGACAGAAATTAGACAGCAGAGCTAATAGTGCTTTGCCCTGTGATTATTTCAGCATTGAGGATCACAGGGTTGCTTGCAATAGCAAAAAATTGGAAACCGCCTATAGTTTATTCCATGCAATGGAATACTGTGCAGCTGTTGTAATAATAACTGGTTATAGATACTGACTGATGTGGAAAGATAGATCCAAAACCTAGTTAAGGGCAAAAAGCAAGTTATAAAGCAATATATGATACTTAAATAAAAATTATGCACCCTAGAAAAAGTTCTGGAAAGGTGTCTAAGTATCCCTGCTGTCCAAATTATGGGTAGTTTTCTTTTTCCCTTTTTTGGATTTATTTGAATTGTCTAAGTGTCCTAGTTAACATAAATTATATGTACATTTTTAAGTTAAAAATTATTAAATATATAAGAGAAAAGAAAGTGCTTATTTCTCTCTCATCACTATCAAACGACTAGGGACTTCCCTGGTGGTCCGGTGTTTAAGACTCCGCAATTCCACTGCCAGAGGCATGGGCTCAATCCCTGGTCGGGGAGGTAGGATCTGGCATGCCACATGGTGCGGCCACAAAAAAAAAAAAAAAAAAAAGACATCAAAAAAGAAGGAAATCCTGCCATATTTGAAACATGGATGACCCTGGAAGACATTATGCTCAGGGAAATAAGCCAGTCACAGAAAGACAAATACTGCACGATACCACTTGTATGAGGTATATAAAATCATCACATATATAGAAACAGAAAGTAGGGTGGTGGTTGCCAGGAGCTGGGGGTCAGGGGGAAATGGGGAGTTGCTATTCAATGAGCATCAAGTTTCAGTTATGGAGGATGATCACGTTCTAGAGATCTGCTATACAACATTTTGCCTCTAGTTCACGTTACTGTAATGGTGCACCTAAACTTTTGTTGAGGGTAGATCTCATGTTAAGTGTTCTTACCATAATTAAAAAATAATAGCAATAAAAAAAAAAAGCTGTGTGTGTCCCACAGAACAGTTTCCCACAGCTAAGCCCTCTGCCACTATCTACAGGGTACTTGCCCCAGCCTCCCTCCTGAGGTGATGAGACTTATCTCTCAGTTCCGAAATGCCTGTTACACGCTAGGAACTGTGCCACGGGCTCTCCCCTGTAAGATTTTCTTTAATCCTCCTATAAACCCAGTAAAGTGGAGATTATCGTGCCCATTTTTCAGATGAGGAACTGATTCTGAGGGTCCTGAGATTCCTGATGGAATCGCTAATTCTAGAAGAGGTTCTGCTCTTTTAGATGAACAGCCTGCTCGATGCCAAGCCCAGAGCTCTTTAGGAGAATAGCAGCTAGTCATGGGAATAAAGTATAACTATGAATGTAAGCAAGAAAGAGGAAAGCAAGCTGACAAAATGTCCCCTTTGCCTCTGAGGTTGGGACTCCGGTCCCACTGTGCCCTGAGGCCATTTATACAGTTAGCGCCTGGAGAAAGCATTTGTTGGAAAGAATAATCTATTGCACCTTGAAATGAATGGCTGCTTTGGGCTATCACATTTATCAGCTACTATTCACCAAGCACTTCCAATATGCTAGACCCCACACTGCGTACTTTGCAGACACCATTTCATTTAATCCTCATAACCACCCTATGAGGTAGGTACTTTTATATCCTCATTTCTGCTAATGAGGAAATTGAAGCTTGCTTGAGGTGAAGTATGTTGGTCAAGGTCACACAGCTTGTGAGTGGCAGGACTCCAAAAATCTATGCTCTTAACCACAGTGCTACTTTGCCTCCAGAATTAAAAGGAAAAAGAAATTGAAGGAGAGGTCAGAGGAGCAAACCTGAAGACCTGGAGACTTGGTGAGGACCTGGGACCAGCTAGAACTTTGTGTCTCTCCCAGTGCCTCTTGTCCATCCATGGCCAGATCCTTCAGATTCCTTTGTGGGAAGGTACTAGGCAGGATAGAAAAATCATGGGTTTTAGATCCATACCGGTTGGTTTAAGTTCGTCAGTGCTACCCACAAGCTCTGTGAGCTTAGGTAAGCTACACAACCTTTCCAAGCCCTGCGTTCACGGCAGGCTCATTGGGATGTCTCGGTGAGGAAGACAGGTGTGAAAGTGCCTGACACAGGCTCTGGCAGGTATATTAGTCAGGCTATGCTAGGCCATGCTGAGGTAACAAATCCACAATTATTTTTCATAATAAAAACTCATTTCTCCATTCACATGAAGTCCCATCCTGGTCAGACAATCCCCCTCATCTTGTAGTTCTATTGTTTGTTGCTTCCAAGTCACCCCAGTAGGGAATAGAAAAGTGATGGAGGCACCCCGGCTCCAAGCTGCCTTGGCTCAGACATGGGACACATCACATCTGTTCATAGTTCACTGGCCAGAACTCAACACACAAGCCCAAGCAATCACAAAGAAAGCTGGGAGAGAGAGGGGAGCACATGGATAGATATTCAGTGCAGAGGGTTGTTTCATGATGTGACTGTTTCTCCTACTTCCAGAGGTGTTTTTTGGAGCTGAAATTCATATATACATCTAAAGCAATTAGTCAGAAAGCTCTTTGGTTCTAGGTAAGTGGATTCGGAATCTTTCACAGCTTTTTTCTATGTGGTACATGAGGAGAAAATATAAGTGAATTATTCTGATCATTTGGCTTACTTTCATTGTCAATGGCAAAAATTCAGAATTAAATCAATAACAGCACTGCATTTTGGGAAACTAGTTAAAAGGACTGAATGCCACTTACAAAAGAAGTCTCTTAATCTGATGTGTGTACATATATTTTATTTTTGCATTGTATCACAAATAATTAGAACTAATTTGCCTTACTGATTGCTTGTGCATTCTTATCTCATCTTGTTCCACAGGATTTGAAGCAGCACCTTAGAAATTACAGAATACTGTAACAATTGGTTCTTCTGCTTCCTGTCCCCACTCCCCACCAGTCATTCTCTACCTTGGCACCTAGGAGATCTTTTAAAATGCAAAGCTGATCAAGCCACATCTACTTAAAAAGAAAACAACAATTTTCTAAGACTTTACTCTGTCCCCCCAAATCCTTAGGCTGACAGCACAGTCTGCCATGATCTACCTTTCCAAACTGTGATCGCTGTGCTTTGTGTCAATCTAGCTAAGCAGGAGCTATGCCCTTCCCTGTATAATTCCGGGTTCAAGTTGTCCACAGATAAATTTGCTGTAAGGGAGATGAAGGTGGGACTCATAATATTAGAAGATTTCTAATGACAAGGTGTAACATGGGAGGCCATGAATATGTCAGATGTCCACTACTAACATGTGCACAGTATGTACTTGGTGCCAGGCACTGGCCCAAAACCCTTACAGCTACTAACTTGTTTATTTCTGCTGAATAAATCCATTGAATCCTATTGTTATTCCCATTTGACAGATGTAGAAAATGAGATTAAACTAACACAACATTGTAAATCAACTATACTCCAATAAAAATTAATTAAAAAGAAAAAAGAGAATGAGATTAAACCCCTTACCCAAGATCATGCAGTCAGGATCTGGACTCATGCTGGGTGACTCCACAGCCCATGCTTTTCATTATTATTATAATTATATACTACAGAAACTTCAACAGAGCTTCTGGGAGATTTTAATTCTCTATGAGAGAGACAAAAAAAAGAGATGATCTCTTTTTGTATGGATTAGGATAACTAGCATTGTCAGTCATCTCTTTACAAACTTGGGATAATGCTGAACCCCACAGAGTTCAGAGCTGATAGAAACTCAAAACAATTATTTATACTCCATTGGTGCTTGTATATACGAGTGGTTAACATTGCAATCTCCACTTAATTAGAGAGCTTTCCTTGAGATCAAATGGGCCCATTAGGTATGTCATGGCATGGTCAGGATAGCAGAAGTTTTGCTGCAGTAACAAACAACTGCCAAATCTCTTAAAACAAAAGAAGTTCATTCCTTGTTCATGCTACATGGCCATTGTGAGTTGGCCATGGCTCTGCTTCAGTGGCCATATAGCATACAGTATTCACTTTGGTATCCAGGATGATCTGAAACACTGCTGTTCACTGTAATAGCGGGAAAGAGCAAGGCAGAGTATGCACTAGCTCTTAAAGACTCCGCTCACAAGTGGCATGTCATTTCTGCTCACATCTCATTAGCCAAAGCAAGGTGCATGGCCATGTAAGAGTCCACAGGGTGAGTAAGTATAATCCTCTTGCTGGGAGGGCTATTAATTTGGGGGAACAGTCAGTCAGTTTACCATGAGACATTGATCCCTTAGCCATAGGGTGTATGGACAGAGGCTGGGGTGATCAAAACCCTCTAGAGATCATCTATGGCCATAAGTAACCTTTCCTGTTTACCCCAGTGTACTGTACAAATATCTTTTTCTGCACCATGAAGTAAAAACAATTGAGAATCTTGACTTTGATTGTCTTACTTAATTCGCACAAGAACTGAGGCACTAGGGCACTGTTAGTTTGAGCCCAAATCCTGTTGGTAATACAAAGGCAGGACTGGAATTTGGGATTTTAGTCTCCATATACTCAAGGTTCTTTTGGCTCTAATAAGGGATACTCTGAGTTCGGTCAGCAGAATCTGTGACCTGAGGAGCCAGAGTCCTGGTCCTTCAGCCCCGCTGGCATCTGTACACCTCTCTTCCTGGCTTGAGCTGGCCCATTGACAGGGGTAGTAGTGACCACCCAGGCTCAGGGATAACCAGGGAGAGTGTTAAAAACATATATGCTACAAACTATATTTTTTCTTCTTATTAAGGCTCTGGAGACAAGAACATGACAACATTTTGGCAGCTGGGACTGTAGCCATGTGTGAGGAGAAAGTGATTTGCATGAGCAATGCAAAACCACCTGGTTTATTGCAACTGACTCTGAACAAGTTAAATGAATCAGATTCCCAGTTGGATACTAGAGGAAGCTAACTTACACACACACATACACACACACACACACACACACATACACACACACACACTCATGCTGCAAAAACCTCTAAAAAACACAACCACCCAACACTCGTGTTCCATACAAATAAACTACTGAGGAACTTCTTGCCCGCTTGTTCTCCCTCCCCAGCCTTAATTTTCCTGATGAGCTTGTATAAATTCTCTTACCTTGGTAGCTTTATGGCTGGGCTTCCTCTTCCCACCTCGCTATGGACACCCTCAGGAAGGATGTGCTCAGTGGTGCAAAGGAGCTAGGACAATGGGAGCGCTTGTCCTGTGACCATCGACAATTTGAACTTCCCACCAGCCCACCTAACTGAAAAACCCTAGGTCCCACTCTGGACATGTCACCAAACTCCTTGGCTGATTCTTCTGCACACTGAAGTTTCTAAACCTTGGCCTTAGACTGTCAAATGCTGCTTATGGATCTGTCAGGCCATCTCATCTCCTCAGCCTCCCAGGGTTTCTACTCTGTCCTTGCCAGATATTAAAGTAAAGACATATCCCAGCAATGCATGTCTTTGCTGGAAAGGCCATCACCAGGGTTGGTTACAGGCTGATACAGGCTAGGAGAGATGGTTGTGTGTATTGGAAAAGAGAGACCATGGTAGGCAGGATCATAAAGAAGGCCTTGTGGTGTAAGGAAAGAGCACTTAGCAGGAGGTTGAAGACTTGATTTCGAGACTGAGTTCAGTTACGAATCCTGACAATTCTGAGTTTACCTGGGCTCTCACCCTTCGTTCATTCTTTAAACAAGCATACCTTAAGTGCCTACTCTATGCCATTACTATATTGGCTGCTGAGGCATAGAGTGGTTGTAGCCAGCCTTCAAGATGGCCCAGAATAACCCCTGTTCTGATATTCACACTCTTGTGAATATCGCTCTCCCACAATGAATAGAGCTGACCTGTGTGACCAATAGGATACGGTAGAAATGGCAGTCTGTGATTTCCATGGCTAGGTCATAAAAGGCACAGTGATTTCTGCTTTGCTTTCTCTTGGAATTCTCACACTGGGTAAGCCAGCCACCATGTTGTAAGGATATTCAGCAGTGCTTGGAGAGAGGCCCACGTGGGAAGGAACTGAGGCCTCCTGCCAATAACCAGCACCATGTGAGTGAGCCATTGTGGAATAGCTCCTTCAGCCCCAACCAAGCCTTCAGATGACTGCAGCCCATCTGACATATTGATTGCAACGTCAAGAAAGACTCCTATCCAGAACCAGCTATCAAAGCTGCTTCTGAGTTTCTGACCCACAGAAAAGGTAGATAAGAATTGTCGGTTATTTTAAGCTACTCTGTTTGGGGGCACTTTGTTAAGCAGTAATAGAGAACTAATAAAGTAGTGAGCAGGACATACAAGATCCTTACCCTACCTTCATGGAGTTATAGTCTAGTGGGGTGGGGATGAGGAGGAATAGACAAAATGATGAAATCAAATGAATAAGTATAACTTGTGGTAAGTGCTGTGAAAGAAGCAAGCAGGGCACTGAGCTGAGATATGATGAGATATGAAAGGCAAGTGCCTTTAGGTAGATAGGAGGCAGGGAATGCCTCCCCAAAGAGCTAGCACTTAAGGAGACACTGAGAGCTAAATAAAGGCTCCTAGAGGTGCCACCCGGCCCCCAGATAGAGAAGCTCCACCTTAAGGATGACAGAGCCTCCCAGCCTGCTCTTGACTGCTGCACCTCTGACTTTGTTCATCAAACTTTTTATTTATAATAAAATGTAACAGTCTTCATATGCTTAAATGTAGCACATATCACCTGTGCATTAATTAGCATACTCCCTCCCTTTAAGGTGTGCTTCACCCTCCGATTTGTGGTCCAGTCTACTCTTGTCATTCTTCTCCAAGTAGGCAAAGTAGGCAGGCATCTTTTTTTTCATTCATGGGTATGTTCCCGGAGATTCAGCTGACAGTTCCTGCTAACTGGCTCCTACTGAAGCCTGGTCTGGTGTACAACTTGTAGTGTTGTTTCTAATAAGGTAAAGAAATAAACTGGTACCTTGTCTAAGCCATTGTTTTAGGGGGGGCCCTCTTGATTGTAGCATCTTAGCTCATCCTTTCCCTAGTACAGAGGGCCAGCACCATTATGTGGGGTCTTGGAGGGTGTGGCTTGGGGTTGTCCCTTTATTCTAACAGCAGTGAGAGAGTCATTGGCGGGTTTTAAGCGGTAAAGCAAAATGATCTCATGTGTTCTTTAAAAAGTTCACTCTGCTTATTCCCTGGGTCTGTACTCTCCAAGTCTCAGGTTTCTAATTTGTAAAACAGGAGTCTGAGATAGAATTTTCCACCCTGCTTATCCCCACAAGAGGTCTCCTTTCCAGGCTAAACATGCCAGTTCTTTTAACCGTCCTTCACACAGTTTGGTCTCTTCACAAGCTTGGTTGTTCCCTGTGGAATGTACATGTGGCACATCCTCTGGAATTGGGGTGCTTCAAACCCAGCTCAACACTCTGCCAGCCCCCTTGTGAGATCAGTTTTGACATGTGTTAACGGTTATGGTTTCATTGCAAAATCCCTTTGCTGCTACTCCTGAAGGTGAATTGTATGAAATCATTCCTTGATACTGAGGCTGTTCCCTCCCCAGTCACCCATCACGCATTCTCTCTGCAGTTGGCAACACCAGGGCAGAAAAGACCAGGGGTCCTTGCAGGACATTTCCTCTGAGATAGTCTTGGGGCAAGAGATGGCCTAATTGGGATTCCAGGCATCTTCTCTGCAAGAGTGGCACATTCTTTTGAAAAGTGGCTAAAGAGATGATCTTTGCATTCGAAACATTTGAATCCTAGTTCCAAAGAGAATCATCTGAGAATGATGCTGTGGATGGGTCTGAAACCTGATGGGGAGTTCTCATGCAAAGGATCATTTCTGCCTGGAGTTCAGATAAAAGATCACACTTGCTAATTTAGATAGGAATGATAACTTTCCAACTGGGGTGAGAGGTAAGTGCTTCCAGAAACAGCTTCTTTAGGCAATGAAGCCACAAATGGCTGCCTTCAGAGAGAAGGGGGAAATGGTAGACAGAGAAGAATTTAGGTCAGCCAGAATGAGGCCCCAAAAAAGTCAAGTTCAGAAATAATTTAACAGATTGGGATCCAAAGAATACGTCGTTTGCCTGACAAATGACATTCACTTTGAAAGTGAAAATGAAATTGGAGAAAGCAAAATTGCTGCATAATGGGTCCTGGAGATTGAAGAGAAATGATACCGGGGGAGAAAGGAGTTGTAAAGCGTTCCTAGTTAAGCATGGAATTAGAATGAATGAATTTTGGCCCGTATAGGGTCAGAGGAAGAGCACACAGATAATGGCCTAATCCCAAGCAGCTCCAAAACGATGTTCATTAGCAGAGGGTCTCAAGCACTTGACAAGCATGCCTGGCCAGACTCACGCTGCCTCCTCTGAAACTGCTCGTTCTGGGAGGAACTCTGACAGAACAAGACCACTTAACTCAACAGTTAAGCCAAGGAAAGATGGAAAAAGACTTTTACCCTGAATGTCAAGGGGCCTCGAAAGAGCTGGGGGGTGTGGAAGGGGGAAGAAATGATGCACATTGAAACTGAAGAAGCACTGTGGGGCTGGTGGAACCTCGCCCTGGCAAAATAACAATCCCTGGCCACCTAGCAGAAGGCACATGGACTTCTGCCTAGGGACATCTGGGCTTTATTCCTGGTCTAATGAATGGATTCTCTGTGCGATTGTTAGACCAGACACTTGATCTCTGTGAGACTCATTTCATCCACTCCCAGGACAAGCATAATCACATCTATTGACCCCTTTCTGCTTCACAGAGATAAAGGCTTGCACAGTGCTTTCATCAACACTGACTTCTCCTTTAAGCCTCACAGTCATTCTACAAGGGGCATGATTGGTTCCATTTTACGGAGGAGGAAACTGAGGCCCAGAAATGTGAAATGACTTGCCCAAGGTATAGACCTAAGTGGAAGAAACAAGACTAGAACATAAATAGTCCTATTTCACATACAGGGCTCTTTCTCTGACCCCCACAACTACCTACTGAACAAGAAAGAAACTGTGAGCTCTGTGGCTGGGATGTAGTATGTTGTGGTGAACAGCATGAATTTGGGAATAAGCCGACTCAGTTTCACATTCCAGCTTTGCCACTTTCTAGTGGTGTCACTAGGTCACATGAGCTTTAGCATCTTGTTTATAAAATGAGGATCAAAATGGTGCCTCGAGCACAAGCGTATTGCGGATTCAACGTCCACAGAGTGTTTGGTGCATCACGTAGCAAGTGCTTAATGGATGTGAACTTGTTCTCATAGTCAACCATGGGAACGTGTTGCTGGAAACTTGATGGGAGTGATTAGGAGGGATGGCTGTGAAGTCAGATGACATCGGTTTGAATTCTGACTCTGACTCATTTAGAAGATGAGTGACATTAAGAAAATTATTTAACTTTTCTAAGCTACATTTTCCTCATCTGTAATACAGGATAAATACTTGTCTCATATTGTTGTTGTGAGGACTAAATGAGATACTTGAAGAATGCATGGCACTCTGTGAGTGCGCCAGAATTATTCTCCATTACAGTGTTATCGTACTGTGGCTGTTTATTAAGGTTCAGGAAGAAGAGTTAGGGCCTTATAAAAGTGAACAGTTCCAGGGCTTCCCTGGTGGCGCAGTGGTTGAGAGTCCGCCTGCCGATGCAGGGGACACGGGTTCGTGCCCCGGTCCGGGAGGATCCCACATGCCGTGGAGCGGCTGGGCCCGTGAGCCATGGCTGCTGAGCCTGCACGTCCGGAGCCTGTGCTCCGCAACGGGAGAGGCCACAGCAGTGAGAGGCCCGCGTACTGCAAAAAAAAAAAAAAAAAAAAGTGAACAGTTCCAGAAAACCAGTACCCACATCTACATGCAGTGAATCCAGGGTTGTTGAGATTATAACATGGGGTTATTGGGACCTGAAGAGTGTTTTTCTCAGTTCCCAGACCTGGAACTGTATTTGCATTTTAGCATCATCTTAATCTCAGTGTGTTTCTTCTCTCCATCGTGCTTTGCAGTGAATACTATCTCATCACTGTCTATAATGGCTGCTTGGGATTCTTACCACCATCTGTGGGTTCTCATTTTCAACTCAGTCCATTAGTTCATTCACTCATTCCTTCCCTTCCTCATACATTCATTCATTTATCCATCTATCTGTTTATCCTTCTATTTCACAAACATTTCTTGTGTATCTCCTTGGGGTCAGGCCTTGTTTGTAGAGAGTGTAGCAATGAATCAGACATGGCCATACCACTCTAGAGCCAACAGTATCCTGGAGGATCTGAGACATGTGTATAAATCCCAAAGTACAAGGGAGGACAAGATAAGGACCACTATAGAGAGATGGTTAAATTGTCAGGGAGACAGAGCACACTGATGGAAACTCGTCAATGGTGTTGGTCAATTCCATGAGCCTCCTGTTGGTTAAATGTCAGAGATCACTTCTCAATTTCTGTTTCTTTCTCTCTTTAAGACCCCAGAAGTCCCTACCTCCCAGTCAATTTCTTAGTAACAACCTCTTTTCTTTCTTTTTTTTTAAATTTTTATTGACGTAGAGTTGATTTACAGTGTTGTGTTAGTTTCAGGTGTACAGTAAAGCGATTCAGTTATACATATATATACAAATATATATATATTCTTTTTCTACATTCTCTTCCATTATAGGTTTTTACAAGATATTGAGTATAGTTCCCCATGCTATACAGTAGGTCCTTGTTGGTTATCTATTTTATATATAGTAGCGTGTATATGTTAATCCCAAACTTCTAATTTATCCCTCCCCACCACATTTCCCCTTTGGTAACCATAAGTTTGTTTTCTATGTCTGTGAGTCCCTTTCTGTTTTGTAAATAAGTTTATTTGTATCCTGTTTTTAGATTCCACATATAAGTGATATCATATGATATTTGTTTTTCTCTGTCTGGCTTAGTTCACTTAATCTCTAGGTCCATCCATGTTGCTGCAAATGCCATTATTTCATTCTTTTTGTGGCTGGGTACTATTCCACTGTGTGTATATTTATTTTATATATATATATATATGTATATATGTATATATGAGGTCTTTATCCACTCATCTGTGTTCATCTGTCGATGGACACTTAGGTTGAACAGTCTTTTTTCTATCCTGGCTGAAAGTGCCTCCTTGTTCAGGTTAAAGCTATAACTGTTGCAGTCACTCCATGACCTAGACATTCACATGTCTGAGCCTCAGCTAGATGGGTGATGGGACCACTAAGCGAGATGGAGAATTCAGGAGCATAGTGGGTATGATAGGCGAAGAGACAGCAAAGAGTCTTGAGTGTGTTGAGGTCCTCAGAGACATCCTGGTAGAGGCTTCCATGTATAGTTAGGTATTTGGGTCTGAAGCTCGAGGGAGAGGTTTTGGCTGGAGATACTGATTTGCAAGTCGTGATATGGATACACATATAGTAGAAGCCATGTGAGTGGGCCCATGACCCAAGAAGAGGGTAGAGAGTGAGAAGAGAAGGGAGTCCAGGAACATCAGAATTTAAAGAGTGGGCAAAGGTAAAGGATCCAGAGGAAACTACCAGAGTGTGGATGAGTGTGGATGAGAGAAAAACCCGCAATGAATGCTAGTTCAGAAGACAAAAAAGAGGGTTCTAAGAAGAAAGATTCTAAGAACCTTGCCAATTGCTTTGGGTAAATCCACTAAGGTTAAGAACTAAAAGTTCACTGGGTCTGACAAATAGGAAGTGACTTTAGATGTGGACTGACAGAAGAAAGAGACAGGTTGCTGACATGTGCACTATTTCAAGAAAATAATGATAGGATGCAGGAGTGCGGGGATTAGCTTTGAAAAGAAGCTTCCCTTCCTAAGGGACCACAAGAGAGGAAATTATAATAGAAGAAAATATAGTTAATTTTGGAAGTGAATGGGAAGGGATCTGGGGGAATTTATATGTGGTGACCTTTACTATGGGAAGTCAGAGATGATTGAGGTAGTGTGAGAACATATGTAGGACAGGACTTGAGAGGGGTGATGGTTTGGATCAAGTTTGTGAAGAATGGGAGAGGGGAAGGGATAAAAATCGAGGTCAGATGGATGATTTTTCAAGGTCAAGATTGTAGAGGTGGATGTTGGCAGGTCATAAACGTGAGTTCCTGGAATGGAAGAGGAGGGTATGTAAGTAGGTTGAACAAGACTTTGGATGAGGAGATGCTTTTATAGATCTTGAGGGCCTCTGAGATGGAGAGTAAGGCTGCGAACCAATGCCAACAGTCAGCAAATCCGTGTAGTGAGTATCTACTTCATGCCAGGCACTAGATGCCATGGTGCCCAGTAAACACAGGGGATAAATTTTAATATAGTCAGTGTGACAGAGAGGCGGGGATAGGAGACATGGTATAGCCTATAGTCTATGCAATGGTATAATTGTGACTCGTGGAGACAGGAGGGTCTTTGAATCACATGGCAATGGAAATTCCTATAAATGGCAGTGGGGGGCTAGGAGAATACTAACCCTCCAGGTTATGTGGGCTCTGTGTTTTAAGGGTGTGGTGGTAACGATTGTGGACAGCTGAGTAGCCTCCCCTAGAGAAGGCTGCAGAGAAGCAGATCATCAGGGATACCACGTGCCTAGCCATGTGTTAACTGCTTGAATAACGACAGCGCTTGGCCCTGCTCTGAGGGTCCCTGGAACCTTTTTGAGCACCCATCTGTGCTGCCAGACCTTGATGGGTTTACTGTTTCTCTCTGCTCTGTTGGCTAAGCCCTACTCACACAGGGATAATGAAGGTCTCATTTGCCTCTGACAATATGGTGCCTTTCTGCATAATTTACATGTTTTCTCCAAGACTCAGACACTAAGTAATGAACTAACAAATTCTGGTGCAGGGTCTTGCTACTGATACATGGAAATCCAGACTCTGTACCTTTATTCTTCTCTGGTATCTCCCAGCACAAGCCTGAAGCACAGAAAGGTGTCTCTCAGTCCTGGTCTTGGCAGGCACCCGTTAAAGAGAGAACTTGGACCTTTCAGGATGACTGGTGCTAGCTTTATGTCGCTGTCACCTCCTGAGACCCAGTAGCAGTCAGCTGATTTATAAATACTTCTCTGAGATTGGATTTTGTTTCCAATTTGTAAGAACATTAATGACCACTTATTGAGCGCTTACGTGAGTCAGCCACTGTGCTAAGGATTTACGTGAACGTTTTTAAAAATCTGCACAGCGACCACTGACATAGGTCCTTTTCTCACTTTTCTTTTTTCTTTCTTTTTAAAGGAGATAACTGAGGCTTAGGGAAAATCAGTGGTCCATGGACACAGCTCCAGATGGAAATGGGATCACACTCAAGCCTGCACTCTTAGTCACCGCCAGACCTCTCTTCCTTAGGCCTTCTCCTCCCTTCCTTTGGCATCAGTGTATTAATAGTGTTTCAGGTCTCACACTTATTCATTTGGCAATCTTTCACAGAGCGCGGAATCTGTTCTAGAGCCCACGGGAGGTCATGACCTTAAGGAGTTGAGGATTGCTGGAGCTTAAAATAAGGCAAAGCGTTGAGGTCTCTGATGCTCGGGGTGGAGACGGGTCAGCTCACAAAGGGCTGTGTTGGCCACATTCACGAGTTTGGACTTGCAGGTGACGGGGAGACATTTGAGAATTTCAGGTAGTGGAGGGAACATTGTGCAAATACTCACCGCCCATCTCCTGTATGTCAGATATTCAGGAGGGTGATGGTGTAGGAAAGAGGGTGAGGCAGGTCAGGTGCCTAGAGTCTAAGGACTCTCAGAGTAAATGCCTCCTTAAATTTTGTGCCCTACATGCCTGGTGTGCCTCAACCTAGTCCAGGCCCTGGAGGGTGCTATGGGGGACGGAAGGATGAATACAACTTGGATCGCCACCCTTAAAGCATGACGAAGTGCAGGGAGAAGAGAGGACTGGAGAGAGTTACAATTAACCACTCATGTAGCTCACTGAATGCAGGAGTGACTTCAGGAGCATCCGACGTCATCAGTGCTTCTTTGGAGAAGATGAGTCCTGATCACGTCCATGTCCTTGCACCACCCTCTCAACTGCACTGTACATCTGGCATTCCTAACAGCACTTTGCAAGTCTTCTCAAGTGAGTGGTGGGAGAACTACTTCCATTTGCTTTTTCCTGTTGACTAGGTACCAGCCTCTAGCACACTAGGCCCAGAGGCTGGTTCTGGAAATTCCTACAATATAGGTTCATCTTGGATCACCCAAGATCCAGGATTCAAAGTCAAGTTAGATAAGAGTTCAACTGCCTGAGATGAGGGTAGGATGGCAGAGCAGCCCCTATATTTTTCTAAGTTTTGTAATTCAAGTTTGGGGATCCTTCAGATGGTCCCCTTCTTTCAACTTGGACTCTGTGAGTCCAAAATCTAGTTCATTGCTTTTTAGGAATTACAATCACGTTTGTCCTAAATAAAAAGCAGCTGTCACTCCAGGCTACTTCTGCCTCCCCATCTTTACCTCCAGTAATTCCTAATGGTTTGGCCTTGGGTTGTTAATATGGAGCAGGGATTAAATGGCTAAAGAGCAAAACTACATTAAGTTCCTAGACTACAGGGCACACTGTTGGCACAAAACAGGAAACCGCTGTGGAGTAAAATGTGAAATACAGTCCATGCAGACCCTGCTCTCTAAAGGCTGAGGCAGAGGGATGGAGACTGTTGTGCCATTATTGGCCCTGAGAAGAGTCAACGGCCAATTCAGTGGGGACACGGGAGAACCTCGCCCGTGCTGGGACAGCGAATCCACTGGGGCTGGGATTCTCTTAGGGAGAGAGAATAAATCTGCTTTCAGTTTTTATTGTCAGCTAGACAATGGGAAGTAGCACAGTTCAGTGGAAGGGGCGTTGGTCTGGGAGCTAAGAGGCTTAGTTCTTAAGTCTGGCTCTCCTCCCATCCCAGGACAGGTAACTTGGCTTCCCTGGATTTTTCTTCACTTCAAAATGACTAGATGATCACTCATATTGCTTCCAGTTCATAGATTCCTCATTCTATGAATGCCCAGGAAAAAAGAAAACATCACCCCATCTGGCTCCCACCTTCCAGAGAATGACTTGTGGAGCTGTAGCTCTTCGGGGACAGATGGTAGGCAGGTATCTGTTTCCATATTTGGTGTGATGTAAGAGGAGGAAGGAAAGAAAATAATGATGTCTGAGCCAACTTACCCAGGCAGGCTGGCTCCTCACCCAGCCCCCCAACCCACTGTTTACTTTGTGTGGTTTGTCATGGGACCCCTCAGCGTCTGGTACCTGACCCACCCTCCCTAATCCACCTGGCTGTTTCCAGAATTATTCCCCAGGGGAGCCTACCTGTTTGAGGACTCTTCCGTTTTTGATAATGTTTTCGACTGTTGCTCTCACAGGCTTCAGTCCTAGAGTTCTTCACTGAAGCCAACCAAGCGTGTGACACCTCAAAAGAAATGTTGCCACATGTAAGATATCTGACACTGAAAATCCTCTCTCTGGGCACAGCTTCTGTCTTTCCACTTCACTCGGAGTCTGTAGTGCCGAGTAATAAAAAGGGCAGGGGCTTTGGGGCACAGTAGAGATGTGGGACCCTGGGCAGTTGCCTACCTCCCAGAGCCTCTGTTTTCTTATTGGTACAGAGATGGTAACAGCACACACCTGGAGTGTGGATGAGAGAAGTAAAGAGGGGTGGATGAGAGACACCCAGGGCTTAGAAAGAACGTATGGATTCCTTCCTTTTCCCCTTGTAGTGGCCACTTAGCTGAGTCCCCAACATCTATTCCACCCTCAGTGATAAGTCAGTCATGAGAATTCTTACTTTCTGCTGTGTTTGGCTTAAGCATGGGTAAGTGACCTAATTCTGGCTGATGAGACATGAGAGGAAGTCTGGTGGGAAGGCTTCTGGGAAAGGTTTCCTTTCTCCTAAGAAGAGACCTAAGAAAGAGACAGTCCCCAGTTTCCTCTGGATAAGGTACTCTTTGAAGGTGACCTCTGGAATTCCTGCAGCCATTTTGCTGCCAGCCAGAGGATGATGCCAATATATATCATGAAGGGCAGAGCCCCTGGGTTGTAAGACAGGCAGTCAGAGCCTTGACAGCCCTCATCTGGTGATACCCTACCCATGGACTTTTTGTTAAGCGGGTTAACTCACATATTTCCATGTCATTTAAACTAATTTATTTAGGGTTTTCTGTTCCTTTCCTCTGAGAGCATCCAAATTGCTAAACCTCTCATTATGGGCTCCTACTCTTAATCATCAATCCTTCACATTCCCATGGTCCATTTCAGTTTCCTCCTACCATTCCCCTTGCTTTATAGCCCAGTTGGGCTCCTGAGCCAGCTTTTCCAAGAGCAGGATCCTTCCTGCCAATCCTTATGAATTGACATTTGGCTGTTTCTACCTAAACAAGTCCTGGTGGTGTGTTTTTTTTTTGTTTTTTTTTGTTTTTTTGCGGTACGCGGGCCTCTCACCGTTGTGGCCTCTCCCGTTGTGGAGCACAGGCTCCGGACGCGCAGGCTCAGCGGCCATGGCTCACGGGCCCAGCCGCTCCGCGGCACGTGGGATCTTCCCGGACCGGCGCACGAACCCATGTCCCCTGCATCGGCGGGCGGACTCTCAACCACTGCGCCACCAGGGAAGCCCCCTGGTGTTGTTTTATTTGCCCCCAGTCTCCAAGGCTGCAAAGTATTGCTGGAGAAATATAAAATTATGTCCAGTAGCCATATTATAAGCCCGTGCTTGCTTTCTTCCTGGGGCCTTAGCTCCTGTTCCAGTCAATCTAGATGCCTTGCTCTTTCCACCTCCACACAACTACTCATACCGTTCCTCCCAACTAATATGCCCTCTCACTCTCTCTCTCCTAAAGCAATCTTTCCCATCCTTCCAGGCCAATCTCAAATCCTTAAAGTGAGATGCAAATGCAACCTCCTCGGAAGCCCTGTAATGTCGTATCTCTCTTCAAATCCAGGTCAATGTCCTAATATAGATATTTGTCTATTTTGTTTATATTCCCTAGTAGGCCCTGGTCTCCTTAGACAAGTTTTGTTTAATATGAAGAGCCACACAAATCTAAATTAAGAAAGAAACAAAGGATAAAGACCAAAGGCGCAGGTTTTAAATCAGCCAGACTCCAGTTTGAAGATGAGCTGTGCCACTTAATAAGTAAGGGAAATGGGGAAAATTATTCAACTCTGTGCCACAATTTTTGTCTGAAGTTGGAACTAATAATACCTACCTAAGGCAATTAGGAACGTTATATGAGATATATTAAAATGCTGGACACATAGTAGGCCCTCAATATTACTTCTTTTCACCACAAATCAGAGAATGTCCTTATTTTGCTAGCCAAATGTGTGTGTGTGTGTGTGTGTGTGTGTGTGAGTGTGTGTGTGAGTACACAAATTCTTCTTCCTTTGATATCAAGTAATCTGTAATATTATCAAACTAAATTCATTTAGGCAACATTCAAATAAATAAAATAAAATGCTCCTATCCCCTTTGCCCCTCATATGGAGGTAGACATAAACTCTGTATTCAGGGCACATGTTCTGCTGGCCAGTTCTGTGCTGCATGAAATGATATATAGATCAACTGAATATGGAACTAGTCTTTTGCCCTAAGATTCCTCATCATGATTCTTTGAACATGTGGGGTACTCATAGATAATAAATGCTTCTGCATGGTGGATTGCCTCACTCAGATGCTTACATCTTCTTTCCGACAGATAAAAGCAGAGGGAGCTATGACATTTTAAGAGTCCTTCCTGTTACTGTACTTGAGTGGTTCTTAAACTTTCACAGGAATAATAATGAGTTAGGGTTTCTATATGGGCAGATTCCTAGCCTCACCCTTAGAGAGTCAGCTTGGTAAGCACAGGTGTGGCCCCATGTTGGGTTATGAACTGTGGCAGGAAGCTGATTCTCAAAGGAGTGAGCACACTGTGACATTTCAAGCAGGCATGACTAATAACCCAGGCCATTCATTGGATCTCAATAGATGGACGTCAGAGTCTTACAAGTAGTATGGGAACCAGGTATCTTATGCCAGAAGGAGCATTCCCGGGGCATGGAAGATTCCAAAGGGAATGGGTTAAAATTAATAAAAGCTTTGGCAGTGGCCCAAGAATCAGGATAAGCTAAATCTCGAGATCTATCCTGAAGACCAAAACAGTTTGGAGACTATCTAGAGGTAAAATGGGCAGGTAAGCTTGGTGGGAAAGAATGTGATCTCAACCACCAAGGTCTGGAATCATCAGGAATGTGGACTATGGAAACTTGACAGTTTTCTATTTCAAATAAGGTATTTAGTTGTTCATTTCCTGTTTGACCTCCCTTATTATTTTGTATAGTTCCTACTGAAAATTTAACCTAATTGGGGGAATAGCCCTAGGTGATGTCAGTTACTGGAGAGATGGGAATTGAAGAATGGCCACCATTCATTTTGAGTGCCTTTATGGGCCAGGTATTTTATACGCATTCTCTCTCTAATTTTCACAAGCATATGGTAAAGTAGATGTTAACAGTCTATGTTTTTTTGGATGAGGAGTGGAAATTTCAGAGTGATTAAGCAATTTGCCTAGGGCCACACAGCCAAGAAAATGAAACTCTCACATGCACAGGGTGAGCCCTTCTTACCGGAAGTTCTCTTGACACCTCCTCATGCTTGCTCACTGGAGGGCTTTATCCTTCAGTGGCCAGGAACAGACCTGCTAGGACCCACCAATCCAGCCTTGCCAGACACCTGGCAGAGAAAGTGATTTCTGAAGCAGGAGAAAACCCAGGAAGATTGCTCAGTTCACGTGCGCACTGCTTCCCAGCTGGGGATGACAGTTAATCTTGAAAATCCATTCCGTGCCTGCTCTCTCCCCAGGGCAGGCCACGGTTCCCTCACTGTTGTGCTGTTAAACAGTACAAGAAGTAGTTGCCAGCATGAAGAGGTCAGGGGCAACTGTGTGCTGGGCCTCAGGTCATCCACAGAGCACTCGCTATGGGACTCGTAGGTGGCGCCTTCAGCCTCAGGGGCAGACGGAGGATAGGTGAACAAGAAGTGATCTTGTCTTTCTCTTTCTGACTTACTTCACTCTGTATGACAGACTCTAGGTCCATCCACCTCATTACAAATATCTCCATTTCGTTTCTTTTTATGGCTGAGTAATATTCCATTGTATATATGTGCCACATCTTCTTTATCCATTCATCCGATGATGGACACTTAGGTTGTTTCCATGTCCTGGCTATTGTAAACAGAGCTG
>RJWK010036397.1:0-21746 GCA_004363435.1 Platanista minor | reverse complement strand
TATTAGCTTTTAGAGTATGGACTTTTTTTTTTTTGATAGATCTTTATTGGAGCATAATTTCTTCACAATACTGTGTTAGTTTCTGTTGTACACTAAAGTGAATCAGCCCTATGCATACACATGTCCCCATATCCCCTCCCTCTTGAGCCTCCCTCCCACCCTCCCTATCCCACCCCTCTAGGTGGTCACGGAGCACCGAGCTGATCTCCCTGTGCCATGCAGCTGCTTCCCACTAGCTATCTATTTTACATTTGGTAGTGTATATATGTCCATCCTGCTCAACATCACTAATTATTAGTATGTACTTTTATGGAAGAAAATCATGTAATGATTTGGGATGGGAAAGAAATGTTATAATAGTAAAGAAGGCATTAACTAGATTTATTAAAATTTAAAAATAAAGGTGAAGTGGTATAATATGGATACATATATACTGACCTGATAAGCCATTTCCATACATAACTTTTGATGACATTGTGAGACGTTATGACCATTGGGGAGATATCATATTCTGCAGACATTTCTGTGTCTTTAACATGAGAATGATGGAATCTTCTCTAAGTTTTCTCCCGTGAGGCCACTCGTAAGAGCAAAGCTCGTTGGTACTTACTTAATGCACTGAGGTCCTTGGCAGGGCACCTTTAAAGCACTATTTTGATTTAATTCTGAATCAACTGTATTCCTGAGTTTGGAAAATCAGATTGTCACATGAACTTGCAAATAGCCCCAGTGCTTCACCCCTAATTCATATTCCAGCAACCTTCACTGTAGCAGGAAGCAGAGTCAAGCTGTTGCCATGAAGATTGTTTCCAAAGCTCAGAAATCCTCCAGGGACCCCTTTATCACTGCTTTTCAAAGAAGCCTTTATTCCTTTCTTCTCCCGTTTCCTGCAAAGGGAGTTGTGTCTCATACGTGAGGACACGGTGAGGCCAACAAGGACCTGAGGACTCCTCCGGGACTGTGAGCTTCGGGACTGTGGAATCTATCACTCTGGTCCTCATCCTTCTTTCTTCCCACTCTACCACGTTGTAACAAATGCTGCTGTTCTGTGAAACTTGACGGTATGGTAAAACCTGCTTTTTCACATTTAAAGGACTGTGCTCCCAGGCCAGTGGGCATTTGTCTTGTTTTAAGTCTTCTGTGTAAAGGTCCCTCAGACTCATTAAAGTAACCTTTGTGGACTATATTATCTGTTTGAAGATCTTAATTGATGTACAATTTTCTTTACGAATGGGCACCAAAAAGTGTCTTAATCTAAGCCAATAATGTTAACTTTTATTTCAAGGTATGTTATGCTTAAATTGTTTTGTTCCTCTGAAAGGTGATAAGATAGTAAAAAAAAAAAAAAAAAAAAAAAAAAAAAAAAAAAAAAAAAAAAAAAAAAAAAAAAAGTAGAAAAAAGTGTGTATTGATATTGCTAATTACAGATATGAATGTATAGGCAAAGTTAGTATATGGATTTAATGTATCTTCAGTAAATTTAGAAATCCTCTCATGTATTTCACCTCATATGAGGTAACTGGGAATTGCCATTTCACTTTTGAAAGGAAAAATAGAAGCTTTTTATTTTATTTTTTTGGCCACACCCAGCGGCATGTGGGATCTTAGTTCCCTGATCAGGGATCAAACCCGTGCCCACTGCAGTGGAAGCGAAGAGTCCTAACCATTGGACCACCAGGGAATTCCCAGGAAAAACTGAAGCTTTTTAACATCACAACATTCTTAGGGAAGCAGAGTTGTCCTATTTCATAGGGGACATGGAGAAAGAGAAAATAATGTCGATTTTTAAGGAGGCTAAAGGAGGTGGACTTTCTCAATCATATTTATACTCAGTCCAATAGATCTTAACATTTTCTTCTGAAAAGAATATTAATCTTGGTCATGCATTATCAGACTAGGCCGTGAGTACATTCTGGCAGAATATGGATGTATGTGAAAGTAGAATATGAATATATATGAAATGTATTATATGCAATATATATATTATTTATTATGAGGCAGAAGCTAAATTTGTATTTATTTTTGAGCTAAAACATTAGAGTTCAGGAATTCCCTGTCAGTCCAGTGGCAAAGACTTGGTGCTTTCACTGCCGGGGCCAGGGTTCAATCCCTGGTGGAGGACCTAAGATCCTGCAAGCTGCGTGGTGTGGCTTAAATAAATAAATAAAATAAAACATTAGAGTTCAAAGACATTACAGCTTATGGGAAAGCAAAACTGACCCATGAAGTACGAATTTATTCTTCTCTGAAGTAAGGGCTTTTTCAGTGGCAAAGCTTGAGAATGCTAATCTGTATGATGGGGAAATTAGTGTTGGCACAAGAAATAAACTAATATAGCCTGTTATGGTCTAAAAAGGAAAATAATACTTGCCTTCAGGTATTTAGAATTACTGTACAGATCCAGGCTTACAGTAAGATGACCATTTCCCCATTTTCAATTATTTGAGGATATAAAAACAAAACAAATACCATTATTGAGTACATGCTATATACAAGCCAGAACTGTACGTACTGAAGTGGCCAGGACAGGCAGAATTCATGGCCATAAGGAGGGCGGGCCCTGGCCAAGATTCAGGGTAGCAGGAAAGGTCTAGCCAGGTGAGTGGAATATAATGTCCCATAACATGTAGAAATTGGCAAGTGGGAACAAATGATTTCGTAGCAAGTTAGAGGCCTCGGGCTGGTCTAAAGGAGGTAAAAAGAATATATTGACAAGCAGGTGGAAACAAAATAATGAAATGTCCAGAGGGAAGCATTTGGAAAGCATCAAGTCGACCTGATTGCAGGTAGGGAAACCAAGTCCTTGGGAGCGGAAGAAAGTGACCAGGAAGACTTCTAGTTTAGTGGAATCAAGGCATAGGGCTTATCATCAACCTGGGACTCAGCAGGCAGGAACCTTCCAGGGATCTGGGGTCAAGGCTGTTTATGGTTTCTTAGAAAACTGCTGTCTTGAATGGGATTGGGGTGAGGCTGACAGCAAGTGTGATTTGATGCTTGTCCCTCAGTACTGACCTGAGTAGCTCATGATGGTTATCTTGTCAGAAAAGGGGACTAATTCTAGAGCTCAGAATAAGGAAGAAAATGCAGACAGTAGTCATATATATAGTCTCAGGTGAGGAGTGAGGAAAGCTTCTGGCACTTCTCCAGTTGTTATGCAGGTGCAAAAATTATTTAATTTTTTTTCTTTCTGTCTTGAATGGATATGTTACCTATTTGGTGGCATAACACACAGATTCAAATTAAATGTCAATACATACTTTAATGTTTTAATCAATGTACATACTAAATGATTTGAATTGGAAAAGGAATTTTGGGAACAGAATCCAACGTTAAGCTTGACAGGAAGTGAATATTTAGACAAGGAATACTGGAGCATTCTACTATGGCATATGTTCAGGTTTAGAATAAGACTATTTTTCAAGCCAATCTAGGGATACAAAACCAAATCTAGATAGAATGGGAATATTAAATTTAAAATTTGCTTGATAGAGTGGAATTCAGACCTTCCACGTAGAACTGCAGGAGAAGTGCAGTCAGCAGTGACCTGTAGGAATGAGGACCTGGCTTGATGGAGGGAGAATGGGAGAGTCTGGTCCAGCGAGGACAGAAGTACAGTTAGGAAGAGCCCTGGAAAACAAGTTCTCTTTCAAGCTGCCCTGGAAGTAGGCATGCACTTACTTATGCTAGACTTGAGCTTTGTGTGGCAGTCAGGATCAGTATACAACATCCCCCTTTCTTTGCCCGTTCAGTTGCTGCTCTTGGGGTTTTGCAAGCTGCCTGCTCACATGAATCTCCATTTTGTCCACGCCTGGCAATAGCTGCTCGGAACCTCGCCTCTGGAAGCTGATGATTTAAAGTATCCAGACCTGTCATGATGCTCTCCAGGAGAGGCGTCAGGCTGTCATCAACTATTAGGCAGCCCCCAGCTGACACAAAAGGCCTTTCATTGAGTGCCCTTCTCTCTCAAGCTTTTGAATTGCATATTTTGATAGCGGTTGAGGTAAGAAACAAGTTCAGAATCCAAACTGAGGTATTCAGTTGCTCTCATAACCACTTGGCCTAATTTCTTTAGTCACTATTTTGCGGTTTGGGCCAAGTTTGCATAGTTTTGACAATTTCAAGACCTTAGATGCAACCATTGATTTCTTCAGAAGGGCTGTTCCATGGGTCGTGAAAACTGAGCAGCTGGGCACTTTCTTCTCATGCTCATCATAGCCAAGGAAATGAAAAGACCACAGGTTTAAGTAAACTAGATGAAGCTAATCTTTCTTCCTCTGGACCCAGCTCAAGTCCGCTTCATTCTTCAGCCGAAGAATGTCAGGCCCTGCCTCTGAGGTGCTTCTCTTGCCATAGATGATGTGACACAACCATACTCTTGACCAGAATCTAAGACAAATCTTGACCTTAGCATGTGAGAATTACAGAGTTTTACCCAGATTTCTTCTTACTGTTACTCTGCTACTGACCTGTACGCCTATTGTGATAACTAGGTTTCAAACTTGTTAACAATTTTGATAAAATGATTTTTCTTTCCTGCTTTTCTCAGTGTCCCTATCTTTGTTTATTATATACGTATGCTTCCAGAATCAGGGTCCAATATACTTGTGTAGTGGGTGTTTATTTATGGCTATCGTTCAAACATTATTCCTTCTTTGGTAACCACGTCCCAAATTTCTTCAGGGGTCATGCCTTCCCCAGTTGCAGAGATGGAATACATGACCCAGTTTTAAGTCATTCATGTTTCACTAGCCTGTGACATGGGTTCAAGGCTAGGCATGTGACTCAAGCCGGTTCCATCAGAGTGAGAACGAGAGCTGTTTTGTAGACTCTATCAATAAACACAGGCTTTAGTTTTTGCAAGCTAAGGTCTAAGGAACTGTATGGTATGGAGCTTTAGCAATCATTTATGGGCCATTGACGGTGACTGTGTAAAACAGTGAAGCTAATATACAGAGGAGAGGAGAGCTAAGTAGAGGTGACAGCAGCAGACCATCTTGTGACGTCATTTGAAACCTTCCAAGAATCCATGCCTTTATTATCTTTTTTAATTGAAGTATAGTTGGTTTACAGTGTTGTGCTAGTTTCTGGTGTGTAGCAGTGTGATTCCATTATATATAGGTATCTCAGGAATCCATGTCTTAACCCAACTGTGAGTCAGTTTATTCTCTACTTTGCTTTAACAAGTTTGTCTTGGATTTTCGGTATCTTGAATTTAAAAAAAAGTAACTGAGCATTTCAATCTAATGCTTGGGCTTGGCTACTTGCTGACAGGCTTCTTGATATCACCTGTGGCCTGCGTCTTTGATCATCTTCACCCACCTTCATACTTTCTATGCTGGGTTTACACCCTGTTGGGACATCTTGATATTTCATATTCAATTCCGATGCTCTTTTATAGTCTGGATGAAATTCCAAGCTATAATAACTGTGTTTTTCCCCTTGAGTATTTTAGGAAAGCTTAATGACTCAATAAATATATTACCTCTTCAATAACTCAAAGTGGAGAGGCTTCAAGGAATTTCACATAACTGACCACCAGGTACACAAATATATTAAGGTCAGTGGCTCATTAGTTTTTCTTTCTCTATCGTGGATATTGTTATATCATTTTACTTTCTTTGATTGTGACCTTTCTGACATTCTACTTGTCTGGCAAGTAACAAGATAACTGCTCATAAAGGGAAGAGATGATGAAAGAGATTTCTGTAATAGATTTTACTAGAATGGGATCAGAATGGCAGGGCAAGAAAAGGAGTAGTTAGAGGCAAAACAGCCCATGGTTCTCACTAGCATGCATCTTGTGGTTTTCTGAGAAACTAAAGATGACCTGAGAAGCGAGGTTCAAACAACACATTTTGAAATCAGTAACAGTCCTAGGGAGCTTCTCCTATATACCATGGACTGTGTGAGAATGGAGGTTGGTTCAGGGTATTATGTTGAAGCCCAATCTGTGTTTCAAAATAAAGGCCAACTTAAGCCTTTTAGCAATACTAACAATGCCCTGTGGTAAAAGTTCCCATTCTACTCCTTGTGGTATCCAGTACCTCTTTTAACCCTAATTGTACCTTTTTAATTGGAGCTTTCCCCAAACTCTTCTTTTTTTTATGGTTCATTCTGTGCTGAGGGGATACAGATACCTCATGGGTCAAAACCAAACCAAACCAAACCAAACTGCTCCACAGCAAATTGAGAAACACCTGAAGTTTTCTCCATTCTTGGCCTTCTCTTTCCTTGATTGCTTCCAGCTCTCCTTCTCTCCCCTTCTACTGAGGTTCTCCCCTCTGCTTTTTGATTCTGATCGATTGTGTGAAACATTTCAGCTCAGTGCTAAGAAAGTAGCTAGGAAAGAAGCTTGCAATATGAGGGGCAGAGAGGCTTCTGGAGGTAAGGGGGAGTGACAAGGGCTTGATGCTTTTAATTTGGAAAGTCTTCATAGAAGAGCTTAAATATGAACAGTTTTGAAAAAAGGGGAGTCATCATGATTTAAGCCGAGAAAATGTAAGGGATCACTAGGAAAATGAGTCAGCTGGAGAAGACAGTCCACCTTTGTTAGTTAGAATTAGATTCAGTTGTTAATAGGAAATATTAGACTTAAAAATATTAAACAAAAAAAGTTTATGAAACATCAGTATGTTAGTATGTTAACGTGACACTTTAAACACTAGTCTCGTGCTTTGTGGTCATCAGGGATCCAGGCTCCTATCATTCTTCCTTTACCTTCTGAGGTCATGGCTTTCATTCTCAAAAGTATTACCTCTTGGTCCAAAATAGCTTCTGAAGCTCTAATCATCAAATGTGTTTTGTAGTTGGGAAGAAGGAAAAGAGGCAAAAGGGGAAACTTTTCTTCCAGTGAAGTTGGTTTCCTTTAAGCAGTTTTCCCAGAATTCCCATACAGGACTTCTGTTTATCTCATTGGCCAGAGCTTGGTCACATGGACATACCTTGCTGTAACATTGTCTGGGAAATGTAGTCTTTTAACTGGTTGCATTTCCATCCCACATAAAATCTGGTCTTGGAAGTAAGGAAGGAGGAGGGAATGGCTCTTGGATAGCAGCTTGTACTCTGCTGAAAAAATCCTTGAAATCTATGGTTGCTTTTTAGGAGATACACTAAGTTATTAGAAGCTTTACAGACCTGCAAGGAATTTGGTTCTTCTTATTTTCAATGTATGAATTGGTTAAGAGTCTTAGTAAGAATATTGGCCTTGAGTGTAATGACTTGGGTATAAGAGGATGGAAATTTTAATTTCTGAGAAGGGGTTTATAACATTTGGTTATGAGTAAAGTAGAGACGGATGTAAAAATATTTTAAAGTTTGGGGGTTAAGTATGACAAAAATGGTCAAACAGAAGTTAGAAAGGGATGAATAGCCCACAGTAAAATATATGAATTGAACACTGAAAAAATTGAGGTAGATTTCAGTTGTATGCTTGTGGTACTGGACAAGGGTGGGGAGAAAGCCTAAAATAGAGTAAACAATGGGTAGTATTTAGAAGTAAAACCAGTGCATTCTAGTGTTGAGGTTGGCCATCTGGTTGAGAGGCAAGTCATATAAAGTAAATGAGTGAAGGGAACACTTGTAACACAATAGGGAATATTGGAAATTGTAGGGAATATTCTAAAGGGGCAGCTGCTTCTTGGCTGCAGCCAATCATTGCCATCAAAGAAATCAGGCTTAGGTCTTCTACTTTTTCAGGAAAAGATAGAAATCCAGACTTTTCTATAACCTTCCAGATTTAAAAAATAATTGTGTAGGTCAAGCAAATATGTCTGAAGACTGGATTTGCCCAATGGATCAGTTTTGCAACTTCTGATCTAGTTCAACATCTTTATTTTACTGAGACTGAGAGAGATCTAGTGACTTGCCCAGGGTCACATAGCTCATCAGTAGATCCCTGCCTCTCGACTCCCCGTTGTCTTCCTACTTTTAGAGCTAAGAAAGTCACATGGAACTTTTTGGTGGAAAGGAATAATCAGGGGAATTAGGCATTTCACATAGGTTTGCAGTTAACTTCAAAAGTGCCTGGCACAGTGCTTAGCATTCAGGGGCATCTATCAATGTTAGCTCAGTCTCTATGTGAATTGTTCAAAACATGTAGGTTAATGAATGAAATAGAGGAAAAGGAAAAAACAAAAGAGTAATTATCACACCTTGGGGAGTCCCCATAATTAACCATGGAAACAAGATAATGAATTAGCAAAGATGGCATCCAAGGAGCAGTCAGAAGCAGCCAAGATTTCTTTGTGAACCTCGTGCCTTTACCTTTGCCCTAATTACAGCTTTAGGCTGTAAATGTTTTAATTTGGGGATAATTTCCAGCCCTTTAATACATTTCTTTCCAATTATACTGCCATCTTAAACTTATAGCCTCATAAGAAAGTGTGGTCTTCAGAGAATATTTCTTCTCCCCTTAGTCGAAATTAGATAGATTGATTAATTTTGGCCTAAATTTCTAAAAATGTGCAGTTGTATCTTGAGATTATCCCACCATTAGTGGTTAAGTGTCTCCAGAATAAGTAATTACTGTCACTAAAAGACAAATTTGTCAGAAGAAATGTCCTTTGAAAATCCCCTTTTTGGTATAAATATGTCCTTACGTGTCACCAAAATTTGCTGTATTATCTCAATAACATAGATCACAGGGAAATAATTTTTGAAATGACCAATTCTATTTTAGCTTTTAATGTGCATAGTGAAATATATTTGTAAGACACTGTTTAAAGTTTTTAGGAGAGAAGTCTCTGGAAACTAGAATTTTTAATTTAATGCTCATGTTAGAATCTTGACTAGAGAACACAACGGAAAGACCTTGGAGATCTGGTAGATTCCATAGGCAATTTATCTCAGAACTAACTGCTTTTGCAGTGGATTTTGCTTACAGTAGTAACAGCCTGTATTTATAATTTGTTCTCCTGGCAATTATCTCACAAAACTGAATTACCTACAAGGTCAGTGGTGCTGGACTAAGGTTACATACTGGTAAAATTTTTTTTTGGGGGGGATTGGATTTATCACTATAATACCCCAGCTAAACAGTGCTGGAATGCAGTCACTAAAAAGAGAAGAAAAAATGTCTATTAATCATTCGGTGTTTAGCCATGCCCTTATACATTTTTCCTTTCCTTTTTCGTTCCAAGTCACATATAAAATACCTACAGATCTCAACAAGAAAATGGGATTCTTCTCTGCTATCACCCGAAGCTGCTGTGACAATAAAACTAAAAAATTACATTTTGTCTCCTTGCCCATAAAGAATGCCTACCAGAGCGGGTCCAATATCTTATCTTTCTACCCAGATAGTGCTTGTTGCTAAATACACAGAGCCTGATTTTACAGTCTTCACTCAACTCTGACTTCCACCATTTTCAGTGGGGGTGGGGGGAAATTCTTATGAAAGGTTTATAAATGATGTGAAAATGGGCTATAATTTTGTAACTTGCTTTCATTGTCATCTGGGATCTGTTGAGATTCTTTTGAGTAGTCAACCCAGTTCAGAGTTATGTGCTACAAGTCTGCAGGATGGAGGAGAGAAAGCATGACCTCATCACTTGGATGGGAGTTTCTGACATTGCAGGGACAAAGATGATGAAAATCAAAGATATCCTTTGATCACAGAGTTTTGAAAGCAACTCTAAAGCTCCCAGGGTGGACAGAAAAGAGGCCTTTCCCATCCACTGCATCCTGAGAAATGAGATGCAGCAAGAAAGATTTCAGGTTCTTAAATTTGGGGGTGTCACATAGCCCTCTGAGAATCAGATAAAAATTATGAACAGTTTCACCAGAAAAAATATCCATAAAGATACATACATAGAATTTTGAAAACTTGTGGTTTTATTTATTAAAAATTTGAAAGTATTTATTCCCTAAATATTTCTCTGGATTTCTTTGGGGTCCTGGGGCCCAGGTTATGAATTCCTGGAACTCTGAGGATGATTGTGGAAACTTACCTTGGACATCTGTGTAATTTGTGTTCTCCAGCTACACTTACCTAATCTTATATTCGGGGTGATGGTAACAGTAATAAACTGTGCTGTCTTTTGTGTCTGTCTGCTGATTCAGGAGATCTGTCTGCTGCAAAGTTCTTTTCTCTGCCCCCAAGTAATCATATCTGGAAGTGCTTGAGATGTTTCGGTTGTGTTCATGATCAAGGCCAGACAGTGGTCATATGATGTCCTCTGGTCCTGATGCCTTTGCTGGACACTGATGCCCTCTCTGTTGGATAGCTCTTGTTCCCCTGACTGCGGCCACCTCTTTCAGGCACTGAAGACCGCCTGATGGATGATGGCACATCCCTGCCACTTCTGCTGGGGCCCATGGTGTCCTGCTTCTACTGAGCATTGGAGACTTTGAGGGGCTACGCGTGCTCTGTCTTTTCCAGATTTCCAATGATTCCAGGTCCTGTGTCAAGGAGAATGCTTTTCTCTCTTTTGTGTAACTGTTATTCCAATTAGATGGTTTCTACTGAGTTCTGATTTAACAATGTTTAGCAAGACAGAACTTTAAGTTTTATTTCTACTTCCTTCCTCCTTGGTGTGAAGGGAAAACCCAAGTGACCCCCGATGTACTCAGAATCCTCAGTCTTCTGCCATGATTGAAGTTTGTCTCTGGTCCAGTGGTGTTTGCCTGACTCACTCACCCTTTGGGAGCTCCTCATGCAAATACCATTCCAGGGGCCTATTCCCTACTTTATTGGGGGTACTCAGAATTTGTCCTCAACAAGGAAAGGACCAGCATAGATTTAAACTAGAAAATTCAAGAACATCAATATTTAAGAATAATATAGACAATAGTGTGACCTTTGGGGCTTAGGCATATTTTTAGGAGATGTTGTGGGGAGCTCTTCCAGATCTCTGTGTGCCCCTCCAGAGACAAACTCTTTGTAATTCTACTCTGCCCTCCATCCAAGCCACTGTAGTATTGTGAAATATTGCATTAACAAAATTCCAGGCTCTTACTGGAAATATGTACCTTCTTTATAGTAAATAACTCCATACAGTACCTTTTATAAGTTAGTATTAGGATGATCTTTCTGTTAAGATTCTGTTGTTTTAGACAATTCATGTACCTCAAACTCCACAGGAATCAATAAAATATGAATCTGAAATAATGCTGAATTTTAAAGCTTAGCATGCTGTGTAGGGAAAAAATGCCTCACCATTTAGATTCATCAAACATTGGAAACACATTTTGAAAACGCCGATATCTCCATCAGTTACAGATTTGTCATAACTAATGCTGATGCCTCCTGCTGTCCTAATGTATTCTTCACTCCTAATCATTTGTCCTCTGCTTGACATGCTGCACTGTGTTCACCCAGCTCAGGGTTGGGCTCTCTCCAGTGTTCTGCATGCCCTCACTTTCAATTTCCTACCAAGCCCATTGGCCATCCTCAAATCAAACAGGGAATTTCCAAACCAGTCTTCATCCATTTGTCTTATGAACTTTCTCTCCCTCCGTATCAACTGCATTTTCTCTCATAAACTCTATTATATAAGACAAGTCTTAAAATATTGAAATATTTTGAGGGACTCCTAGCATAGAAATATATGGGGTTAACTGGGATGTGAACATAAAATGGAACTTGGTCTTTTCTGAACTTGATATAATTTCTTTGTGAGGCTTATCTCTTAGGTTTCTATATAGTGTGGGATGGGGGTGTTGGTAGGAAAGGAGAATTCTGAAGTTGCAAAATAATTCTCTGACTCCTTAATAAGCTCTTTTGTCTGGCATTCTCTTTCAGGTAAATGCTTGGTTTTCAGCTTTTCTCTCTAGCTCCTTTCTGATAATGGCATCTTGCCTCAGGTAGGAGGAGGGCCCTATGTTACCCTGTGGTGTCGGGGCAGAGGGCCTCATTTTCTGCCAGGCATCCTCTGGATCTTCTCTGTTCTCATTGGCCTGGTGTGCATTGAGGTACATCTGACCCCTGGACTCTTAGAAATGTGTGCTGTCACTGCTGGAGTCTGTGACTCTGGCCATATTCTTTCTTTCTTTCTTTCTTTTTTTTTTTTTTTTTTTTAATTTCTAGTCTTTTCTCATGCTTTTATTTTTATTTATTTATTTATTTATGTTTGGTTACCTTAGGTCTTCATTGCTGTGCACGGCCTTTCTCTAGTTGCGGTGAGCGAGGGCTACTCTTCGTTGCGGTGCATGCGCTTCTCAATGCGGTGGCTTCTCATGTTGTGGAGCGCGGGCTCTAGGCACGCAGGCTCAGTAGTTGTGGCTCGCAGGCTCTAGCGCTCAGGCTCAGTAGTTGCGGCACATGGGCTTAGTTGTTCCGTGACATGTGAAATCTTCCCAGACCAGGGATCAAACCCGTGTCTCCTACATTGGCAGGCGGATTCTTAACCACTGTGCCACTTTTGGGAAGTCCCCCAAACCACATATCATTCTGAAGAAAAATGGGGATCATATGAAGGTAATAAGTACTATTGTTCTGCTCCTCATCTTTATCTTTTATCTGGGAACTCTAGTCCCACACAAAGTTTTCTGTGTTTATTTCTGTGATTCTTTCTCACATGTTTCTCTACGTAGCGTGAATGTATAACCAGTCCTCCTCCATGGCCTCTGCTATCTGGGAAGCCCTGCTCATCCCTTCCATGGTTGTCCAACACTGACGATGGAGGTGATGCTGTTTAGCCAAGGATGCCGTATCCGTTTACCTGCAAACTGAGTGCCCTCCGCTGCTCTGCAAATGCTTGTTGCAGGGTCCTTGGGGAACCTGACTGCTGTGGTCATGCCGCCGCTGCCAGTCAGGGGGGCCGTGCTTCCTGGCTGCTTCCTGTCCTGCCCTGGCTGCACTCAGATGTGCAGAACCCTTCCCACACAGGGCCATGAGGAAGTGGCGAGCAGGTCTCTCTCCTCCTGGTACACTAGTCAGATTTCTTAAGTCTCAGGGAGTTTTGAGGATAAAAAGCTTATTCAGTATTCACTTGCCACTCAGTTCCATGCACAGCAAATCTAACCTTCTTGCTCCTCTTTTGGTCACTGGGGTGTTGCTATTGGGTCAAGCCTGTAAGCCTTATTTCCTCTTTTGGGATATTTTTGTGTGTTTGGTCTTTGGGAGGTTCCTTAATTTCTCATGCAAATGCAGGATGTGTAGGCTCTTCCAACCTGTTTTCCAGACACTATATCACAGTGGTTGTAAAATTTATGCTTAATCTGGAGCTCCTACTTCCACATATAATTTAAATAAAGATTTACAGATTTACACTTTTCTGTTTACAACTATAAATATACCAAGCAATCCCTTATAAATCTTTTGGTCTTTTATTTTCTGGTTTGCCACACGGTTTCAACAAATTAAAGAAACACTTAAAATATCTGAATCCTCTCCCCACTCCCCCCCTTTCATGATAATGGGAATAATTGATTAAACAATCTCTTTGTGTGAGATTTTCTTTTCGGTAAAGGCTTGTCTTTCAGGTTTTTATCCTCCTCCAGCTCTTTCTAAAGGTGATATCTTATTTTACATCTCCCTTGTTACATTGGTTTGTATGACTTTCCAAAAGAATCTGTTGCTTTCAAATTGGGGAAAAGTAAATTAAGTGTAGTGAGGTGGAATGAAATGACCCTCCCCCCCAAATTAAGATCATAAATAATCTATTGGGAGATTGCACATCCATCCTGGTTGACTCAGACAGAGCCATTCTCAGCTAATGTGTGGGCTGCTGGTGATAAAACCAGGAACAAGTAGGAGTCAAATGTTCCTTTAGCAAATGATGTCAGTTATTTCTCAAGGTTCCCAAGAAGTAGCTTTAAAATCATCTTACTATGGGGAGCATGTTTCCTTCAGGTGAGAATGGTGGACTGAGCCTCCCTATGATAATGAGTTGATTAATTAACTAATAATTAATCAGTTCCTAGTGTGATGAGATGTGCTTGCCCTTAGTCAGGGAGGAATTTAGCACCAGGCTTCTGTGGAAATAAATGAAGACCAACCAAATGGGAACAAGCAAAGGCTGTTTATTCAGAGCTTACAAGGGAGTCAGCTACCATCTCTTTCGTTTTGGCAGAAACTCAAAGGTAGGCAGAAGAGTGGGAAAACTTTATAGTGGAAAAAAGGAAGGCTTCAAATATGCCCGGAATGGAAGCTGTTGGCCTGGAGAAGCTTAGGTGGGCTGACTGGAAGTGGAGCAGCCTATGTGATTGGTTCAGGGTACATACTTGGCTTTTTCTGGTTGGTCCTCAGTTGGAAGGGGGACAAAAAAGAAGGAATCCATCAGTTATTAATCAAGTTCTGGCTCTTTGGGCTAATTGTTACAGGGGTTCTTGTTTGGCTTCCTGGACTGGTGGCTGGAGATAGTGGTCTGGCTTCCTGCAAGCCTGACGTAGCAGGCTGCCTTCCTGGTCTGTTTACTGTAGATCATGGGTTGGTGGTTGCTGCAGAAGGTGGGCCAGAATGTTGCTGCCTGGCCTGGCCACAGTCTGTTTGTATATTCAGTCTCTCATTTCACTGGTGGAGAATCAACCAAAATCAGGCTCCTTACTGTTTCCCTTCACACAGTTACAGCACCAGAGCTCATCCATCCTTTTGAAGCAGAATAAAACCTCCATGAATTTCCAGCTGAAACAGAAGCCACAAGAATTTTCAAAAACCAGTTAGGAATAGGAAGCTAGCAGGTGCTCAAACAGTGGAGGGTGGGGTTCTTTGGAGGAGGGAGGTAGAACACTGGCCAGGAAATTGTTGCTTACACATAGGCTGAGGGAAGGTGACCTGGGAGACTTGGGACAATGATAGAATGAGTAAGGAAAGCGTCTATATGCAGCAACCTCCCAAGGCCTAAATTCTCACCTCTTGGATCTTCCTTGAGTTGCTCTGAGAAAATGGGCTAGAAATAGAGCTCTAATTCCCAATCTTCTTTCTCTGATTTGCTTTGAGATGCTTGTCTGTTGCCTCAGTGAGAGAAGCACTTATACCGGCACGTCAGTGTGGCTTCAGTGGGGTAGGAAGGGCACTGTGGTGCTGGAGACGGACATGGTCCATATCAGCTGGTTGAGAGCTCCCCTCAGCCTGCCAACCAATGAAGACCATTAGCTGGAAAGGCCTACAGGCAAACGGGCATCTCCTCTGAGTAGGAGGCAGCAAAGCCACTTTCCCTGATCTCTTTTCTTCCTTTAAAAATTTTATTGAAGTATAGTTGATTTACAATGTTGTGTTCATTTCTTCTGTACAGCAAAGTGACTCAGTTATACATACTATATATTCTTTTTCATATTCTTTTCCTTTGTGGTTTGTCACAGAATACTGAATACAGTTCGCTATGCTATACAGTATAATTTAAGTTGTTTGCTTAACCATTCCTATGTATAATAGGTTGCCTCTGCTAATCCCAAACTCCCAATCCTTCCCTCCCCTACCTCACCTCCTCCTTGGCAACCACAAGTCTGTTCTCTGTATCTGTGAGTCCGTTTGTGTTTTGTAGATAAGTTCATTTGTGGCATATTTTAGATTCCACGTATAAGTGATATCATATGGTATTTGTCTTTCTCTGAGTTACATAGCTAGGTCAATTCATGTTGCTGCAAATGGCATTATTTCATTCTTTTTTATGGCTAATTAATATTCCATTGTATATATTTATATGTATATTTTATATATATATATATATAATATACATATATATATATATATATATATACCACATCTTCTTTATCCGTTCATCTGTGGATAGACATTTAGGTTGTTTCCATGTCTTGGCTATGGTAAACAGTGCTGAATGAACATAGGGGTACATGTATCTTTTCGAATGATAGTTTTGTCTGGGTATATGTTCAGGAGTGGGATTGCTGGATCATATGGCAACTCTATTTTCAGTTTTTGAGGCACCTCCATATTGTTTTCCATAGTGGCTGCACCAATATGCATTCCCACCAACAGTGCAAGAGGGTTCCCTTTTCTCCACACCCTCACCAGCCTTTGTAATTTGTAGCCGTTTTAAAGATGGCCATTCTGACCAGTGTGAGGTGGTACCTCATTGTAGTTTTGATTTGCATTTCTCTAAAAATTAGTGACGTTGTACATATTTTCATGTGCCTGTCGGCCATCTGTATGTCTTCTTTGGAGAAATGTCTATTTAGGTCTTCTGCCCATTTTTCGAGTGGGTTGTTTTGTTGTTGTTGTTGTTGTTGAGTTGTATGAGCTATTTGTCTATTTTGGAAGTTAAGCCCTTGTCAGTAGCATCATTTGCAAATATTTTCTCCCATTCTGTAGGTTGTCTTCGTTTTGTTAAAAGCTTGTAAGTTTAATTAGGTCCTATTTGCTCATTTTTGTTTTTATTTCTATTGCCTTGCACTTTCCCTGATCTTATTCTCAGGCTGCTTGGCAAAGAAAGGGGAAGCCCAGAACCACCTGGACAATATCAAACACCATCTCCTGCCCCAAACAAACAAACAAAATAGAACAAAATTGAAGGTAGCCTAAAGATCAAACTTCCCTAAATTATAACTCAGCCCTTATTTGAGAACAGAATACCCAAATACATAAATAAAGTCTCTAATCTGGCTTTGATACAGGAGTTGAAACAAAACATGGAACCAGATTTATTTACTTTTGATGGGTAGGTTTTCTTTGCCGGATATTGGTTTTACTGATCAAAAAAAAAAAAATCTTCCTTTAAGGAAAGTGTTCATAATATCCAAGGCACCAAACTTCTTGTACATAGATTTTGTAGAGTGATCTTTTTCATGATGAAAACATTCCGATTTGATTTACTTAATCAAAAGAAGAATTCTGAGGATTAGTCAAACTTCAGTCATTTAGGGTGTGATGCACTGAACTATAAAAAAGAAACCAGTTCTTCAGATATTTGAAGGCTTGTGTTTATACTTTCAATTCTTCTGAAATATAGTTATTAACTTGTATAGTCCTTCCATGATGTGAGTATAGCTTTTATTAAAAGTCATACTGTTTTCTGACTCAAGGAGTTTTGATTCTAGATTAAATCAAGTTTAATTTAGATGATGCTGCTGAAAGTGAGGACAATCCACTTGGAATAGTACTGTCACAAAGGGAACTGTTTCATCCATCTATCTGTATGGAATGCATATTTGGGAGTGACAAGCTTACCAGAACGCCACACAAATAGCTGGGGACCCAGATATAAGGATATGTGGTCAGAGCAGAACTTAGAGCTCTGAAAAAATTTTGAAAGGGGAGGAGAGGACAAAACTTCAGACCAAGTGACCTGGCTTGGGTGTGTGGTCCAATAGAAGAAGACAAGTAGCCTCTTACTTAACTGCCTTCTGCATATGAAGTCAAAACATTGTGGGCTGTGCTACTGAGATGTAGCGCTGAGCCACAAAAGGATTAGCCTAGAGCTCTTTAAATTCTATCTGCTTTTAAGATAGTAACAGATTCAGAGTCTGGGACAAGATCAAACACACAGGGGAGCACAGTGGTCCCAGATTCAAGGACTAAGGGGGTGTCGGGGCATGAGGACAGGTAGGCCCCAGAGAAGATGGGAGAACCTGGGGAGAGCACCATGGATTGATTGGGAGGTTTGGCTCAGAGGAACTAACTGCCCAAAATAATGGTAAATGCTAGTCAGAGTTTCTTTAAGGAGAGTTCAGGGATAATGTGTTGAGCAAAATGTTCTACTGTCTTTAGAAAGCGTTGTTATTTGAGCCTCACACATGGAACGCAAGTGTCCGCTCTTCTCTTATTGTTTCCTTATTGTGCTTTGGCACAACTTTGGCACAAGCCTTTTCTCCCACTTTCTAGACCTGTGCTATATGCTGCTGATTGGTCAGATGGATGCGAGCTTGTGCCCTACTAAGCTACCAAACAATGCAGGCGCTTACCTGGATGTGGCCAGTCAGTGAGCATATCAGACTGGCTCTGAATTCATGTGATCACCGGGTAGGAACAACAAAGGACACACTGTTCTCTGCTCTGTCCAGTTCCACCAGGCTAGCTTTCTGCTGATTTCAGTTATAATATCCTCACCCCAACACATCACCTCCCTTCCTTTCCACCCTCACTTTCAAACTCTGATGACACAGATCTAAGAGGTTAGTTAATCTTTATCTTCAGTTCCTTTCCCGTCTATCCCTATCTCTTATTAAGTCTGTTTAATTTGCCCATTGCCATGTTTCAGCTGACTCTACTCTGGTAATTGTCCTGTTGTTCTTAGATTTTTCCAGTTGTCTCCTAGCATGTCCTGCTGCTGGCAGTATCTCTCTTCCTGAAACCAATTTTATTAGGATGATTTCCTGTTTAAGGTCCACAGTTCTTATGGGTTCAGGCACTTTCGCCTTGTGTGCCGGATCTCTCACCAGTGAACCCCATCTCCTGGCTTGTTTTGTTTCCCTGCTCCCTCCATCCTGACCCCTGCACCTAGGTAAAGCCTTTTCCTGACTCCATGCCCCAGAGCCTGAGATGGTCTCCCCTCTGCTCTGCCATTCTAAACCTACCTGTCAGGCAAAGCCCAACCCAACACTCACATTCACCGAGACGTTTTTCCAGTCAAACTCTAGTCCACGGTGGTTTCCTCCTTACACCAGTTTTCTATTTCATCATAAATAACCAGCATTGCCACAGAGCTTCTCCAAAAACACTTTCATATATAGCCTATGCTACTATCTAGTATAATCTCTTAAGTTAGTATCCATAAAGCCAATTTTCTTAGCTGCTGGTGGTCAGGATTTTTTAAAAATATGTATTAATTTTATTTTAATTGGAGGGATTTCTCTTTCTATATTTTGGGTTGAGACTAGAGATTAGTGCAGCAAGTGCAGATTAGATTTTATATTTAATGTTTCAAGGAATATGTATTTTTCAGCTGGAGACAGATTCAGTTGGTGACAGAAATGAGAATAGAACAGTTTTATGTAAGGACGGGAATAAATTGAGCTAGATGATTATACTTGTATCAAATGACTGAACCTCAGAAAAAAATATAAACTGTATTAAATCAACAGCAACATTGTATATCATGTATCTTCTACGTCATAGATTAGAAAATGATTCATTGATTATTTTGCTGTGTTTTCAGAACATCTGACAAGTAATAATTTTCTATTTATAAGAGATAATTCTGAAATTTTTTATTTATTCAGTCGTACATTTGCAATTAATGTTTATTGGTTCAGTTGAGAAAAGATTGAAGAAGTTTTCATTCAAGAAAGGGCTTCTTTTGATAATACATTAACACAGGAACATAGGGAACCATTTTACCATCTTTTAAAAACAGCCTTGTGGAAATCAAAAAGTTGTTTGAATGAGGAGATCTATATTTTAATGTTTCTTAAAAAATTATGTTAGGCTCTTTCATGTTGCGAGGAATAAAACGTTATTAGCTCTCTTGCTTAGTGGGTGTTTCTGTGAGGGATAGATCTGGAAGTAGATGAGGCAAGGAACTGTTTCCACAATTACAGATAGGCCACGAGGAGCTCCTGGGTACTGTGCAGGTCACCACAGCTGCGGTCCTCCTCTCCAATGTTATGGTGCCTTTGCAAATTTGTCTTTGCCAGTCACTACCCTGACCATCTCTCAGCTCTCCTCTTTACCTACAACTTCTGTTGCCCTGTTATCTCTGTTGCCTCTGGGCATCTGTCTACTGCAGTCTCTCTGTATCCCTCTACTGTTATCCATCCTGATGTTCTGTTGAGTTCTTGAAGTCATGTCGGAATTTCCTAAAAATATCCAGCAGACTCTGTATTTTATCACCCACTTCTTGAGCCAAGGCTGTCTACTACAGCCTGTTAGAGTTTGGACACCAATCCTCGGTCCAATTAGGTATAGTCAGAGTGGGAGGAGTCATGCTGTTCAAACCTCTCACAAGGCAGGTTGTGAGCAGGCCTCTCTTGATTGGTAATTTTATCCTAGGCTAGCGTTGACTTCGCAGCAGCAGGACGTTTGTTTCAGCAGGGTGCCAGAAGAGCTAGATGTGGGGATGCTGCATCTTCATGCTGAGAAACTCGTAAGACAATCTAAAAGCCAGAATGTCAATGTCTTTATTTAAAATGAGAAGTTTAGCTATCATGCCAATCAGATATTTGTGACTGCCTGGCCAATTTGTTTTTTCTCCCTGTAGGCAGAGCTGAACCATGGGCAGATTAGCCAGACCACTGGCCGGAGTACCAAGGTACAAAGTGGCCTAAACAGTTTTGGATTCCCACTTGTGACTCCTCACAAAACGGGCCAAATGGAAAGTGGTTCCATTTCTGATTCAGTAGGTTAGTACTTAGTAGAGACTTATTGAATGTGAAAGTTCTTGATTACACCTTTTGGTGGAAATAAAGATCAGTCCTTGTCAGCAACAATTTCTTTGAGTTCTTTTCCAAAAGAAACCACCACATTGCATTTTGGACTGAGAGATAGAGCCCCAAACTCTGAGATCTCCTGGTTCCAAAAAGTACAAGACAGAAAGCATTGGACTCTGACTTTTCTCCGTCTTTGTCACCTATCCTGGGGCAGAAGCATCCTTTGTCCTTCTTCCGCCCTAGGCACTGTGGCTTTACATATGTTAATACCTTAATCCAAATTGAATGAGGCCCTCTAAAAACCTGTTCTGGGATGGTAGATAGTGGTACACGCAAAATCAATCTCTCCCTGAAACGCTTCAGACGTTAATTTAGTAGAACCATTAATTTAACGTTAACAATCTAATTCCAGACATTCATTTAAGATTTTGATTCTCTCACAGTATCTTAAATCAATCATATATTTTTTAGCCTAGGATCCTTTCTACCATTTTAAGAGGATTTTACATATTTCTGATCCCATCCATTACCTGTTGATTCAGTGTATTCGTTGGGTGCTGCAGGAAATTGTTCAAATACGTGGCCCTCTGTTGATTTCAAAGCCGAATTCTTGGACAGCCAAACTATTTCCTAGTTCTTCACAATCCCCCTTACCTGTCTTTCCTCCTAAAATCATCAGCATCAGCAGCTTGAGGCCTGGGTGGAGTCTTAATGCCAGTACCTGGCACTCTGACACGCAGCTGGTATTTAGTTGAGGTTCATTTAATGAGAAAATTCTCTGTTGCCTGTATATCCTGGTGATTTTTATAATAAATGCCTATAGATACAGACTGAGAATAGATTTCAGGAGTTAGTGAATTCAGCACAGGAGTCAGCTTAAATCCTTCACAGTAAGAAACACATCTTTCCTTTTCTGTTAAGGATATGATTTCAGTATTGATTCAATTTCATAGTTGAGGGTAAATTGACAGAGTATCAGTCCACATTACAAGAAAATGTCATAGTATGTTACTTAAGTACTTGGAGTTGAACACTTTATCAAGAAGTATGAAATGATCACCGGGCCAGCCAATGCCATGCTCTATTTATTGTGATTGAAGCAAAAAAAGGATAAGACTCCTTTTGACGTGTTTACTCTTTGTACGTGGCAATGATTTATCCCAATCTGTGATTTTTCTTAATTTCTAGAGATATGATTATGACCTTTGCTTCTTGTAAGAGAGCTGTGTTTGGACATCTTTCAATGACTTCAAATGCATATATATGAAAATATGTATTATATATTTATATAATGTGTGTGTGTATATATATATATATATATATATATATATATATATATACACACACACACACACACACACATATACACATATATATAGTTTTTTTCTTCTGTGTAGCCATCAAAATGGAAGCAATTACTGTCTTTTTAAGAACGATTATTTACTATTAGCAGCAGTACAAAGTGTGCTCTTATATATCATCTGGTACATTAATTAAACTGAATGGGGTAGTGAGAACATATTCACAGTGTTGGAACTAATGAC